>JAMKQA010024468.1:0-12098 GCA_024699735.1 Posidonia australis
TATTTAAATTTCACAGTATTAGATGTGGTTATTTATTTTATCTCATATCTAGTTATATTCTTTCATTTTTCACAATCAACATTTTATATTTTTTTCTATATGTTTTATCAAATTGTTAAACCACAAACCGAACCGAACCGAACCAAATCGATTTTGAATGGTTCGGTTTGGTTCAGTTTCAATAGATAAAATGGTTCGGTTCGGTTTGAAAATTGTTCAAACCGAATTATATGGTTTGGTTTGTAGTTTTGTCTCAAACCGAACCAAATCGAACCGTACCCACCCCTAACCTTACATGCTCAAAAAACTTGTCTAGACCATTTTATCCTTGCTTGCATGTCTTCAAAAACTTCCATTTAGTTGCATGTTCCTTTTCTCTATCCTTTTGAATTTTCAACTCCCACAGTCATCGTCTCCACATTTTCATCGCCTCAATGTCGACTTCAACAAAGGAGCCACATTACCAGAGGATGAGGAGGAGGTGGTGGTAGAGGAAGAGAGGTGGAGAGGAAAGAGGTAAGTGTTGATATCAAGAAATTTTGAGTCCAACACAAACTAATAAAGAATTGAAGCCTATCAAAATTAAACTTAATGTACACAGGACATACCTCCATGAAAGGAGATTGATCGATCGATCCAATATGATAGAGGATACGCCAACAAAGTCCACGACTTGCATATAAGGTGGAATTATTTTGAAAAGTAAAAGATATCGTTAACATATACTATTCTTAGATATTTTAAACTTTATTCTGAATTCAAGACTAGCAACCTTCCTATAAATAAAAGTCCCGTCCTTCATTGAACCAATCTAGATCCGCATCTAAACAAAACAGACCAACATCTCAAGACAGAGATAGAAAGAGGAGAAAAGCTACCAGAGGAATTTTCCAATGGTTTGACCATCGTGCCCATTTGCCCACGCTTGAGAAGAAAATCAAGGAGAACAACTCTCAACACACAAGGTATTCATTTTTCCTCCCAAGATGGTCTCGCTACAAGACGACACATATGTATAGATCTCGTTTAGATTGTCGATAATGCATTGTTTGGATCATATGTATTCCATATTGCCACTATATGCAGTTCACACCATATATTATTTGGAATTATATTCAATAATGTAAACAAAAAATGATGTGTGTACGTGCTTATAGGAAATTTTCCCTATAGGCACCTTTTTTTTTGTTTTTTAAAATAAAATCTAATTATATAATTAGTTAATCTATCAAATAATCTGCTATGTGTTAAAGTTTCATCCTAATCTGAGTTATATTTACTATTAATTTTTAATCTAAAATTTAACTGTTAGAATTTAATAAAATATGTTGAATTCTAATACTTTTATATCAAGGATCAATAGTTATTTAATTAAAATGAAAATTTTACTATGAATTTATGGATATATAATAAGTATACCTATACAGTTATTTCTTCTCCTCTATGTATTTATAAAAAATAAAAAAGTGCCTACATACTTTTTATATGTAGGCATTTACATAAAAAAAAAGCCCCCTAATGCAAATCCATATATCCAATTGATGATTCGTGTATTCTATACCGTCTCTATATGGAACATTACATCATGTATTATTTAACATTAATATATTCAGTAATATATATCCATATGCACAATACATAATTCAAGTATTTCATATTATCCTTATATGCAACATCATACAATATATTATTCAACATTATATTCAATAATACAAATCTGTGTTTGACACGTGATTACATACACTTCTTCAATAATATATTGGAATATACACGAAAATCATGTATGATTATACTTAACACTCATTTGACCCTAGTGTTAAGGTGTTTTTGCGTCATTTGACCTTCAATAGGGCCGAGTGACTAATTTCACATCATATACATGCATATCATCACAACAAAATGTCATGGCATGACTCACTCGATCGATCACCAAGGTGTCCTTGGATCGATCACTTGGGGCACAATGCCTAATTAGACTTGGTTCTCCTTTGTTGGACTTTCAAAGCTTATTGACCATGTCACGCAACTGATTCCACATTATATATGTTGGTCGTCTGTACATTTAAATGCAATCCTTTTGATATGTCAATGACAATAGAAAATGATATTATAAACCAAATTTATATTGACATGATATTCGATTTATTTTGATATTAATCTAAATAAATCACGTTTAATCTCATTTAGATCGATATTACATCTGATTTTACACTTGAGCATATGTTTTATCGACATTATATTCGATAATATGTGTTTAATTTGACATTTTCCTCAAAATTATATATGTTAACTACGTGATAATTTTAACACTATATTTGAATTTTGAACATACATAAAAATCAGAGGTTATCTCAACCTCAAATTGGACTAAGCAATCGATCCCATACCATACGTATGTCGTTCGCTATAGATGTTATGACATGACATGACCGACCGATCACTCAGGATGCAATGTCCATTCGACTTTCAAGCCAATCATCCAGGACGATCTGACTTGAACTAGGTAAATGATTGATCCAATATTATCATTAAATCATGCTAGATCATGTATTTTCATCAACAATATATTTAATTATACTTATGTTTTTATTTAATGCTTTGAACCTCGATATTATACTTAAGTATAGATGTTCGACATCATATTCGAACATAATTTACACTTGAAAATCATACGTCAATCCCAACATTATATTCGAACTTATATGAACACATGTGTCATTCATCGTCGAACTGAACCATAACTAATTCTATAATTGTGTTAATTTCGACATTATATTCAAATATATATGAAAACTATACGTTAAATCTTGACATTATATTCACGATTTCATATAAATCTTTTCTTTCATTCTCAAATACTGTATAAGTCTCAATTATACAATTTCTCTTTTTTTGTTTTTAGAATACGTGTACGACGATTGTAATGAGATTCTTCTAGGATTATTAACGCACTCGTGATAATATCTCAAGATTTATTGAAAAATTATAAATTACATAAAAATGTAAAAAAGAATCTACGAAAATAAGTTAGTAATTTAAGACTATATGTTAGGAGTCTAACCTGGGTTAGTGGAGACAGAAGATCACACAACATGGACATCCAAGAGTAACGGATGTAAGGTCACATGAGTAAGTAGATTCTTTACAAGGACACACCTGTAAATAGACTATTTTATTATTTTCCAAAGACACGCAAGTCACGTTGACGCTGTTGTCTCCTTCCCACTGAAGACAGGCATCTTGCTCCTCGTGGCTTCCACCACCTACTTGGCTATTTGCATGGTGGCTCCGTGCCTCGCCTGTCGCCCTACACTCCCATCCCAAGCTTCTCGGGGTCTGTTGTATTTTTTAAGCAGAGATGACTTCCAGCGCAAGTCAATGTGCACCAACAACTGTACTTCTACCTCTACTTTTAACTCCACTGCTCTCGGCTCCATCCTCCCATGCTCACCTCTACAGTTCGACTGGACTGTTGCACAACAGCCAACAGCCAACAGCCTTCCCCCCGATAAAAGGGCCGATTTGTTTGGTGATTTTCAAATCGTCAATTAATATTTTATATATTTAAATTAAAAGTTTATAAATCAGACGTGGAATAGACACAAGCAGCAGCTCAAACCATCACTTCCTCCGTTGAGATGATTGAACATCTTCTGTTTCTTTCTTTGGATTCTATGGAAGGTCACGTTGTCGAATGATTAATGTCCTATTAATTATCTCTTTTATGTTTTTTTTTTTTTAAGAGTTTTACTGTTAAAAGAACTTTGACTTTATGTCATATGTTTTTTTTGAATGTGACTTAGAATTTTCAGATGATATGTATTATTAGACATCTTTTGACCTTTAGTAGTAATTTATCGATTATAAAAAAAAGTTTATAAATCAGGTAGATTTAGATTTTTCTTCGACTTGAGGAAAAAAACTTATTGAAATGGTTTTTTTTTTCAAAATACGAGGATTTACCAAACAAACAGATTTATCAAACATGATTTTTGATTAAAAAAAACCAAAACAACTAAATAAATAGACCCTGAATTTATTGAAATCATATTAATAATACTTAATATTGATTTGTAAAGGAACAATAATACCCAAATCTTTGTTTATTGCAGCACTTGTCATTTTTCATTGATTTATGGTTGTAGACAATAGGCAATTTTTTTTTACATCTTTTATTGCCTACTACCATTTGATTACAAGAGAATCATCAATGAGAAAAACTAGACAAGTTTGGATGGTCCAAGGTCAAGTTTTTGGCTCAACCCGACTTAACCCAAGGAAGGGTAGGTCGTGTCGAACCTAAGGACCAAGGTTGGATCAAGTTGGGCTAGTTCAGAAAAAAAATTTAAAAAAAAAAGAGACATAAACCCAACGACTGGATTGACCCGACCTTGCCATAGGTCTTGGATTGTGTTGAGCTAAGGGGTTTAAAAAACCAACCCGACCACAACATTTACGGGCCAAGTCGATCCGATCTGACTTGGATTACACCTTTCAAAATAATTTGGATGTATTGACCAAAATACCATTCATCGCTAGTAATATTTGGATGTAATCAAAAAAATCAATAGGTTTTTTTGTTCAATACTTTTTAAATTGCATATTTTTATCAATACCCTTCTTCTAAGGATTTTTGTTGCAAATCCTTGTTGGACTAAAGAATTGTGTTAACTATCTTTCAATTAGATTTGTCCTTGACAATGTCAAATATAGCCATTATCTACCATTAAAAAGACTGATATATCCTCCAATTGAAGTAGCACGACCTCCTCCCATCGAATGTTACTACAACCTCAGGTTCAACCAAAACTTGTCGATGAAGTGCATGATGAACTTGGCATGTGCTACAACCTCAACTACTCTGCACATCAACCGTCCTCCAACCAAGGCTAGTCCTCTACAGCTTAATGATGTCGTCAATCACAATTAGATCAAAGTTGAGGTAGATAACCCAACGAACGCAGGACTCAAGTATGTCTACAAGGTAATTCCTCTTGTAGTTAAGCGATTGCTCTAGGACTTGCTAGACGGAGGGCAAAATGCAAGGGTTTAGCAGAAAGACAAGTGGGACGAGGTCATGTGCTGGTCGAGGAAGCAAAGGTAGTCGTCGAAAGTGGGAGAAGTAAATGGCCTCGATGGGGAAATGGGACAAGAAGGAGGGGAGGTAGGGATTAGAGAAAAGGTAAAAGGATGATTAGAACCATAATAGTGAAGAAGAAGCCAAAAACCTTCATGATCCATGACATCTTAGTCTAACAACAACGATGGTGATTGTTACTTCTTATTCTTCTCTTGATGGTAGTATTGGTGGTGTCATCATTCCAAAGGTTGATAATGTAACACCTGAGGTCAACATAGGCTTATGTGTGTAGCATGGGCAAAAAACTAGTGTAGACCTCATATGCATAAAGCTAGCGCAAGTTCATAGTGCACATTAGATGTACATTTTTGGGAGTTAAGAATTGAGTTTTGTTTTGGAAATTAAATCCCACTTGATTTGTACTTTTGATGTTTGTGGAGTGAGCCTGATCAAAACGTTTAGGAGTGAATCATCTGTATTTTTAAATATATTTATTAGGAAATCACATTAAATCTATAGTTGTTTTTCTATTTGGATCCCTGATTTCTTTATATTATGTTTATGGTTTCTCCTTGATCGGTCGTTGATGGTCATAGTGATATGATAGAATTTGACATTAAGTGCGTGTGTTGTGATTTCTTGTGTTTGGATTTAGACTTTTTGGTTTTGGTTCAATGAGACCTTGGTTTTTAAAATGTGATTTTGTGGTAGATTTCTAGACTTAGTTTGGTATAAAATAGTCATTCTAAGGATACAAATGGATTTCAAAAAATGTAATTATTTTAAAATAAAAAGGAAAAAAGATTTAAAACAACATGTGTTGAAAAGAAAACGTGTGCTTCTTTCAAGACTTAGTTTTGTAGCTTTTGGAGTTTTGCAAACTTTAGGTTGAAAGACTACAAGAGAGGCAAGTTGTAGGAGCTATTTGTCAGTAGCTTCAATTTTCGATTTGTTGTTTTGTTTTTTGGTAGACGTGTACTAGATGACATTTGTCACTCATATGTGTTTGTGTTGTTTCTCTTTCAGGTGTAAAGTGTGGAGTTGTAGTTTAGTGTACTGCTTATAATCGAAGTTACATAGTCATACATCATAGGTATTAAGTAGAAATAGATTTTACTGTATTTTATATTCTGTTATTTAATAATTTAGTGAATTCTATGGTAGTTTTTGATAAATAATTATTAATTAAATGATTATAGATAGTTTGATGGTAATGTGTTACGTTGAAGGCGTTACATACAATTCATTGCCTAAGTAGGAGTAGGCATGTATGGAAAGAGGAGGAAAAGGTCAACGTGTGACTCGTTGAGGTAACACCAAGCTGAGAAAAGAACTGGGGTTCGGATGATGATCAAAAGACGAGTAATTGCATGGGTGGAGAGGAGAGAGTCGGGTAGAGGGAAGATTGATAATCTTATAATCACGTGGTTAGGTTTGACTTAGATTAAGTTTAGATTAGATAACAGAAATTCACGGTAGATATATTCAACATAATTCTTTAATTTACCGAGGATATCATAATAAATTTCTTTACAAAGAAGAAATCGACAAAAATATACATTTTAAGGAATACATCGAACCAAAAAACCCTAACCAATGTTACATGCAAGACTTTGGCAGCAACTTCAGTCTTGCCGAGTACACTTCTCCTGTAGTTTTATCACCTATGCTCCTGTGGATTTTGAATCGCAAACTGATATAATATTGGATAATTATTGAAGAATGTTAGACCAGTCCTCGGAATATACGCGGCAGGAAACTGTCCGGGATCTAAGACCAGATTGAGCAGATCTGGTAGCCTCCGTTTCTGAAGTCGTCTACATTGTTCATTGCCTCTGTCAGTGTGATGTGAGCAGTAGTGACGGGTGACCTCTTGCTGTCTTCCATAAATTAGAACGCACAGACGGAAAGGAGAGGAACATTGCCCTGCTGATACAGTGATACGTGGTGAGGAAGTAGACAAGAGGGATACAAGTAAGTTGGCCGAAGCTCTGGTGCCTGCAATAGAACAAGAGAGTAAGTTTCCTTCCATGCCCTCCCGTTTCATTTTCTCGTTTGTGAGGAAAAAGAGAGAGAAGAAATGTTGTGTGATGTGAAGTTTATTTGAACAGTAAGATAGACAGAAAGTGGACATTGATGGGTTTCTCACAGGTGTTCGTCTAATAAGCAGCATGGGAAACATAAGAGTAAGAAGTAGAGAAACACAAGGATATTTTTTAAACATTGCAGCACGGTAAACATAAAACCAGTATCCTTCTTACTTAAGCAATATCAAATAAAAAAAATAAGAATTCAACTGTAATCATGGCCAGGTTTTGCTGCACCACATTCATTGCACATCGTACCAATATGCACGATCCCAGGAGTAGAAAGTCACACAAAGCAACCCAAGATATCAAATGAGAGTCTCCAGACACCTGCTTCACATCTCACAACTATTTCTTCTTCCTTTTGCATTTACATCCTTTGCCCACCTGTGCTTGCATTGCGATGGGAGCATGAGCACCCTTTAATGGCATGACAAGATGCATGGATGGATTCCAAAAGTTACTCTCTACCTTTCCCAATCACTCCTCACCAGCACACCCTCTCCCTTACCTTGACCTCGAGGGACCCTTGATATAGACCGTTCTCACCAGTCACCACCCACCCTCCACTTTTCAAACAAAAAGGAGGAGGAGAGCTGTGTCTTCTCCACTCCACCCCTCTGCCCTGCTCTATTTAACCCATGAGCTCGGTACATTTCAATCCCTACACCTGCCCAATGGAGATGGTAAGCGTCAGATGGTGGTGAAGGTTCTTCTCTGCTTAATTACTGGGTTGGGTGACTGGGTCAGGTGGTGACTCTGCTTGTTCTGCCTTCTTTGTTTCAGGAGTGGACAAACAGGGGACAGATCCCATCGTTTGGGAACTGGGATTTCTACGACGAGCTTCCGGTGACACAGTATTTCAATTCTGCTCGGCAGGCAGGTCTTGTCCGCCGTCATTTCTTCGTCGACGGCGTTGATCTTGATCTCTTCAAGGAGGCATCATCTCCTCTGCCTTACATTACCGAAAAGGTACCACCTTTGATAAAATTCACTTCTGAAACCACCGATCTTTGTACCATCGGAATTAAAGATGGAGTCTTGTTTTGTGTGTTTCAGCCAAGGAGAGTGAGGACTGAGAGGAAGAAGGCAAGGAGTCTTCATGACCAGTGGGATTTGAAGGATTTGAAGAAACAGGGTAGGGTTTATGATGAGAGCCATCAGAAACAGAAACAGCAAGAGCAAGAGCAGGAGCAGCAACAGCGGAGGCAGAGGACACCCAAGGCGGTGGATGAGGACTTGTACAAGATCCCACCGGAGTTGCTCTATCAAAAACCCAGAGTGAGCACAAATCTCATATCAGGATCAGGAATTGTGTTTTGTTGTGCTCCCTAACCTGTTATTACTCGTCTTGTCTTTTGCTGTGTGTTGCAGAGAGCTGGGCTTTCTGACTTTTGGAAGAGTTGCTTGGGGCTCAGCTGCATTGCATGAGTACTGTTTGCTTCAGAAACAGAGGAACCTGGGATTGTGTAGTAGTTGTTTTGTTTGTAGTCTCATCTGTGTCTGGTGTTTTTTTTTTTTTTTTTGTTTACTGGTAAAATTATATAGTGTCATATAGCATGGAAGGAAAACAGACATCTTGTCTTCTTGCTAAATCGTCACTACTCCTCTGTTCCATCACTGGTTTGGAATGGAAATCAGCAAGAAGGAGAAGATGGGTAGTTCTGAGAATAGCCTGTGTAATATCCTATGTTTTTGTTCGTTGTACTGCTAATTACATAATGTTATTCACATAGCATGCCAATTGTTGCTAAGCCTTGATTGTTGTCTTTCCTGATCATTACATGGACTGGAAATCAACAGAAAGCATAAATGGTTTGTTCTCACAAAACAAGCTTGGCTAATTTTCTCGTATCTTTGTTCAGAGTACTACCAGAATATGACATATCATCATTATCATCCTTGTCATATCATTTTTTTATCAAAAAAGAAAAAGAATACATCCTTAACAACAATTTGATATGGGATTCAAGAGACAAAGCATGGTGACGCTTCTGAGAAAAGTTTGTATGTCTGGGACATGCAAAGAATATTCAGATTACAATGGGTTCCAACAATTTGTTTGTCTCTGATATGTGGTCCCTGTTTGTGTGACTATTAGTTGAGAGGGAATACTGCACATTCTTTTGCTTTCTTCTTTTCATCCTTATCCCATCCATGTCTTCTGCTTCTTTTTGCGTTCTTCAAATGTCCTTTAGGTTGATGAATCCATGGTGGCATGTAGTGGAAAGTTGTAAGAATTACTTTGCTTTTGGTTCTGTTTCTTTCCATCAACTTCAGTCTTTTGCCAAGACTGAGAGTGGTGGTGGTTAGGGATTACTGTAGTTATTTAGTTATGGGCGGTGCACACGGTGAGGACTTTTTCATTTCTAGTAACGTGCATGTTATAAAGGGACTTGTGCAATAATTGTCATAAATAAGTGAGGTAAGGCGTGATAGAACTAGAGGGGGTCCTTATAGTACACACATGTATTGCACATGATCCTTGTGGAATGTGGATTCTTATTTAAGTCAATTTTATTGACTTGTATGCTTCTGTCAGATGTAATGTTGAGTTTTGTTGGTTTGAAGTAGACTACGTGGTGTTCTTGAGCTCTATTTCATTACGGGTTAAAAAATTCAAGATCTTTGTACTTACGTTGAATCTTTCAACGGGACTGTCTTGAAATTCAGGAATTTAGAAATCTGGATTTTCGTAGCTAATTTCTCGCAGATTTAGACAGATATATTCTAGATACAATCTCAATATATTATATGTATTTATACCTAAAAAAATTGAAATGTAGTATGTTGTGCGGAAAATAAGATTAAACGAAAAAATTAATCACACAAGAATAGAGAAATTTTACGTGGTTTAGTCGAAGCCTACGTCCACGGACGACAACAGGAATGGGGTGATTTCACTATTCAGAAAAGAGATATAGATTACACAGTGGAGTTGGATTTTATATTCGTCTGACTTCTTCAGATATGACAACCAATTAAAGAGTCATTAAATGTGTCATTAAACGGATTTACGGTTATAGAAACTGTTCAGTTTCCCAATAAGGGAAATTACCAAAATAGATTCAATACATTTAACAATTCTCTACCTTGACTTGAATCCCTTTGTTGCCGTCACCCCCACCATGGGGTTTAATTTCGACTGTAGATATTGAGTAAATCAAAGCAATGCATGAATTTACTTTCTGTGATGGCTTTTTGTAAGCATGTCTGTAGGATTGTCTTTTGTGTCAACCTTCTTTAACTTGATTCTCCTATCTGATCGGATGAATGGTACCTAACATCGATATGCTAAGTTCGATCATGATGTACTTGGTCTTTTGCTAAACACAAAGCACTTAAACTGTCACAGTGTATGACAGTTTGATCTTGTTTCAAACCTAGATCTCCAAACAGTCCCTTAAGCCATATGTCTTCCTTTGCAGTTTCTGTCAATGCCATATATTCTGTCTCTGTCGTAGACAAAGAAACTGTGGATTGCAAAGTTGCTTTCCAACTGATAACAGAACTGTCCAAAGTGAAAACATATCCTGTCATGGACCTTCTACTGTCAACATCTGCAGTATAATCTGAGTTTAAGTATTCTGTCACCAAGCACCCACCATCTCTCCCATAAAAGAGACCAACATCAGATGTACCTCTCAAATATCTGAAAATGTGCTTAACAGCCTGCCAATGCTCCTTCCCAGGTTGACTCATAAACCTACTAGCAACACTGACAGCAAATGCAATGTCTGGCCTAGTACAGACCATAACATACATAAGACTTCCAACAACGCTAGCATATGGAACACGAGACATGTATTCCTTATCAGCTTCTAATTAAGGAGAAAAAACTGTAGAAAGATGTAAGTATGCAGCAATAGGGGTATTAGCTAGCTTCACTTCTGACATTGCAACAACGCTTATTTTCACTTCGTATGCAAGAAGGCACATCTCTGAAAGAGCATCTTGATCAGTTAAATACTTTGTTAATGGAACTTAGAAATATCGACGTCAAGATTGAAGACAAAGATGCAGCCTTACTGTTGTTAGTTTTTCTTCCACAGTCTTATGAAAATTTTGTGTAATCGTTTGTAATCGGGAAGAACACAATTTCTCTGGAAGAGGTAAGATCTAGTCTCCATTCTCGTCAATTACGTCATATAGCTTCGAATGGCAGTACTAGTGCAGGTACTTCAGGATCAGGACTTTTTGCAACAAGTTTTGATAACAGACGAGGACGATCAGATGAAGGGGACAGAAAGAACAAGGGGAGGTCGAAATCAAAAGGGCGTCATCCATATCTGATGAACACATGCAATTACTGTAAGCAACCTGGACACTGGAAAGCAGATTGCCCCAAGAAGAAATCAAAGGAGAAGGTTGCAGCTGTTGCTCAAGATGATTCCTCATCTGAGCTTGATATTGCTTTCACAGTTTCTGATGGTGTGTGTTCGACTGACAGTTGGATTTTGGATAGTGGTACGTCACATCATATGTGTCCAGTAAGAGAATGGTTCTCTACTTATCAAGAATTTGATGGTGGTAATGTTTCAATGGACAACAATTCAGTTTGCAAAACCGTTGGCATTGCAACAATTCAGATAAAAATGCATGATGGTGTGACAAGGTCCCTCACAGATGTTCGACACGTTCCAGGTCTGGGGAAAAATTTAATATCCTTGATTACTTTGGATAACAAGGGTTTTAAATATTCAGGTGGAGATGGAGTTCTCCGAGTAACAAAAGGAGCTTTGGTTGTGATGAAAGGTATAAAGGAAGGCCCTGTTTATATACTTCAAGGCTCAACTGTTACAGATATTGCAGCAACAACCTCTTCACAATCAAATCAGTCTAAGTTGTGGCACATGCGACTTGGACACTTGGGTGAAAAAGGAATGACAATTCTCAGCAAGCAAGGTTATTTGGAAGGGCACAAGTTTACA
>JAMKQA010024469.1:0-12107 GCA_024699735.1 Posidonia australis
TAAGAAATCCTTAAAAATTCATAAAAAATCAAATATAAACCAATTAAAACCTTAATTAAACCTTAAATCACAAAATTAAGAAATTAAATTAAACCCATGAAACCCCATTAAAATCTTAAAATTAAAACCCTAAAATGTCCAACAAATTTCAAAAAATAAAATCAAAACAAAAATCCCAAAACCCAAGCCCATATGCCCAGCACTATTTCATTTAAGAATTCAATTTCAAAATATACAAAATGTCAAAAATAATTCTGGTGAGCTCACCGCCGGTGATCCGCGATCTCCGGCGATCACTCTCGGATTTTTCGACACTGAATCCTTAACCCCGCGATCGCTGAACTTTCCTTCTCCGTCATGCGCTCCATCCAACGACGCTGGCCCCAAGAGGAGGAGATCGACGGTGGAGGAAGCTCCCGCCGGAGTTCAAAAACTCCCACCGCTGACAAAGAAAAGAGTGCCCTCTCGATCGCGAGCCTCCCTTCTAGAAGCAACAGCTTGAGACCTAGATCTCGGACAACAGCCCGACCTTCCAGAGCTATCCCAACCCATCCTCTGCGTCCCGGAGTTTAGCCAAGCATCACTGGAGTTCATCGCCGTCAACTTGCCTCGCCGGGGAGGATATTCAGCGCGTCAGGTAACACCTTCTCCTTTCTCCTTCAATCCGTAACATCCCCTTCAGGTCCCCTTAGAACCTTAGGAGCCAATCCCGACGGAGTGACGTCCCCTGGGCCGTCTACCCGATCTCCGGTGGTGGGTTCACCACCAACGGTGAGGCCCCTGGCCTTTAGCTCGAGGAAAGGCCTTCCGGGCCACTTCTCCTTCTCCTCTCTTCTTCTCACGGAGTGCCCCTGCTCTGGAGAAAGTCCTATGGCCACCTGAAGATCCATTGCATCGCCGCCGTCGCTACAGCCACCGTCGACCGACGACTCTCCGCCGTGAAGCCTCCTAGAGTGCCTCGATCGCGCCAGCCCTGGTCCATCATCTCTGGGATGCTCGATGCCTCGCCACGAACACCCCTCAGCACTCGCGACATCGTTCCATGCTCTGGAGCATCGTCCCCACTGCCGCCGCGATCGCCGTCGGAGTTCGTGAAGGGGGGAACACCCTAGGACGCTCCAGCCATGCCGAGCCTCCCTGCGACCTCGCCATGCAACCTCGGAACTCCCCCGACCTCAATCGTGACGAACCTTTGCGCCCAGATGCGCCGCAGTAGCAGCCCACCGTCGCCGGAGAAGAACGTCGATGGGGGGGATCGACAGCGTGTTCCAGCCGTTGGGAGTTCGATCGCCACCGTCGGATCCTCCCCACATATCCTCCTCATGCTTTTCCCCATCTCTGATCTCCGATCAGGCATTGGGAGGGGCTCAGATGCTTTTTCTTCTTTTAAAAAAAAACCCATTAGCTTATAAAATTGTTACAATTAGGTCTTGCATTTTGTTTTGCAATCATTGTAGTTTTAAATAAAGTTTTGTTTCTTTTTATTCCTTGTAAATATTGCATCTTTTTCCCTGTACCTTTTAATTTTTATTTTTCTATGTGTGTTTTATCACATCTAGGTCCCTGCTTCCATATTCTTTTTACATTTAAATCCTAGTTATTTGCATTTAATCCCTGAAACATTTTAAAATAAGTTTTCCCCTGTAAAATTGCATTCTGAACCCTAAAATATTTAAAAAACACACTGGCCATCATAAAAATCAAGTTTTCTTTACACTTAGGTCCTAACCATTTGCATTTAACCCCTAGAACTTTTAAAACTGAGTTTACACTGTGAATTTTGCATTTTAAACCCCAGGATTCATCATAATTACACTGATTAACCTAAAAACTCATTTTTTTTATCACAATCAAGCCCCTGGAATTTTACATAAAAGTCCCTGAATTCATATTGTAGTATTCCTGAGCATAAAATTTACATTTTGACCCTTGGATTATTTCTAAATTCCTCATTTAGGATTTTTAAATGTTTTCCATCGTATTTTGGGCTATTTTTTACCCTTGTTTTGTATTTAATCACAGAATCTACTTGCAAACCATGTTTTCACTGAGATTTGATCTTTTGCCCTGCATTTTGGCCGCATTTGCACTCATGTAAATTTTACACTTTAGTCCCTAACTTTTCAGGAAATTATCCAAGTGCAATTTTTACATCCTTGTGCCACATTGACATTGAACCCATCATTTGCATGTCAGAATAAGGACCATGAACCTTTTTTCATCTATTTTCTCGTTCTTTTCGCGAATTTTGCATTTTAGTCCCTATGTTTGCCATTTATTGCATTTACATCCTTTTGGTGATTTTTCTTCTCCTTGTTTCTTGCAAATGACATTATCCAGATATTTAGCATATATTTTGACATATCTTAGGCCATGCATCACTCCCATGCAAGCACTCGTCATCCCTGGCCAAGGGAAATGACCAAATTGCCCCTACTCCCCAATTCATGAGCATGCATCTCGATCTTTGCATTTAGTCTATCCATGAGTTTCATATTAGCATGATTAGATTATGACTCAGGTTTAGCAAACATTCATCTAGCCTTTAGTAAGTAATTAGACTAGAAAGACCGAGTTTCTCGGACGTACGAGGGTGCCTAACACCTTCCTCGTGCGTAATAAGAATCCTTACCCATCATCTAGTTAGCAGACATCTAGCCTTCCCATCTGCATCCCATGCATTCATCCTTTTGTGGTTTTCCTCGTCTTTCCCTTAAAAGACTAGGTGGCGACTCCTTCCCTTTTCTTTTTTTCTTTTATCCTATCCTTGTGTCTTCGCCATCTTGGCATGGCTGTGATCTCCTCCTCCCCCCTCCTCCGGGTCGGGCACGGTCACAGTGTATATACGACACAACCCACTAAATATATGTCGAGATTTATTGTGTTATTTTAACATGACAATGATCTAATTAACACAAGTACACATTTATACGTTTATTGCATGAATACATGATTACACGTTTATATAATCCTAAGCTAATAACCACAATTAGTAATTTAGTATAATAAGGTTAAATAATTACTAGCTAGTATAATAAGAATAAATCTGTTAAAATAATGTTAAATAATTACTTATTTAATAATATATACTTGACAGATTGAGATATATTAAACAGACAGTTGTGTACTATATATACAGATCGTTTACTTATCAGATTTTTAACTTTATACATGAAAATGGCTCATTTGTCATAATAAGTACATAATACATAAATAAAGTGTTCATATCATTATCATTGTAACTATTCTAGTAGGTTGACACGTCTAAATGTACCAACGTATGTGGCTGTTTACTCATGTTTATTGTAGACCATACTTATGTGGCTTTTCACTAGGGGATCTCATTAATTATTATTCATTACAATTTTGCTTGTAGCATAATTTCATTGATGAGTTTTACTTGCTTTGTCATTGTCCCTCCAAAGCATCCTGCTATCATTTTTATTTCATTTTAATGTTTTATCTCATAGCATAAGACAATTATTCTCATTGTATGTCATAATTGTTTCCTTTGTGTATCCTGATTATTCTCATAGGTTGTCGTAGCTATTTTCATTATATTTTATTTATATCTTGTCCTATTACATTGACACACTAGTTGACTACATTGCTGCATTTACCTGACTTATTGTCAAATAACTCTTTTTTTGTGGTAAAATATATTTTAACATCCAAAAGTATCCTTTTTGTTTTCATCTTCAACCAATTTTTGACTTAAATTAATTTATATATACTTTTATTTTTCTAAAGTGTCACTAAATATGATCTGTTAACAGATGCAAAATCTCATATCCATTGTTGCTTGACAGCTTCTCAAGTATGAATAAACAATTAATGTTTGAAAGCAACGTTTCGATTTGGTAATGACCTGAATAATTGTACATAAAGCACAATATTTATAAAACTTTGCAAGTTTTTTCTTAAAAAAATATTGAATGCTGATACCTTAATAATTAGTCACTAGGAACGAAATTTTTAGTAAAACCTCTTCGTATCCTGATGCACAACTTGAGTTTCAAGGTATCTTGCTTCAGAGGAAGTTAGTGAATAATATGCTTGTTAACTATTTTTGTGTTTTGGACAATGTCTCATTGTCACAGTGGCTGAGAGAACTCTAAACTTGCCACAGGGTCCCAGGTTCGAATCCTGAGGCATGCATAAAAAAATTCTCCTCTAACTATCTCAACCGTTAACAAAAAAAAAAAAAAAACTTTAACCGTTAACAAAAAAAACTATTTTTGTGTTTTGCATTAATAATGCTTTGAGGTGTTATTGTTATTATTATTATTATTTTGAATAAGATTTACTTTATTAATGAGAATAACGATGTTACAAAAAAGAGATGGAAAACATGGAAATAATACTTTCGATAACAATCAACGTACAATCTGCTATATTAAAGAAACATACTACTCTCATGGACCACACTTTTTAATAAAAACCCCAAAATGTCCCTTTTTTTCTTTATTTAAGTCAAGAATTAAAGATAATTAAGTATCTTTATATTAAAATTTCACTTCCAAAATTTTCTACATATTAACTACAGAAATGTGTTCCAAAATTTCACTCACCACAGGTCTCGGGTTCGAATCCTGGAACATGCATAAAAAATCACCTAAACCATTAAAAAAAAAAAAAAAAATGCCTACAAGCTTCAATACTATAGGTGCTTAAATCAAGTTCTAATACGGACTATCAGATGTAATGGATAGTTCATATGATGAAGAAGAAACACCCTATCCATTCTTCCGAATGCCTCCCCCTAATGTCAGTGCCATTCAACCATCTCCATGGTCGTTGCCTCTCTTGTTAGTCTCCTTTGTCTTCGTTGCCTCTTGTTGGTGTGGTTGTCACCTCCTACTGACGTGGTTGTCATCTCCTGTCGACACAATCATTGCTTCTGTGTATTTAGTTATTTTTTTAGATTAGAAGGTTTCAACTGTAGGCACCTACAAGAAAACAACATTGTATTAACCATCTAAAATGCTCAAGAAGGTAACAAGACCACACCTATAGCCTCTAACATGTTTCCATAATAAGAAATGTAATGATTGTTAATCATAATAAAAGAGGAAGAATATCAAAATAGTAAACTTCTATATTTTTTGAATTTTGATTACCACAATTAACTGTAACTAAATTCTATAATTTCTCAACCATAATCCTTGCTTAGTTATTTTGACTTTTAAATGTTTATTTTGTGTCACAAGTAAATAATAACAAAATGATTATCGTTGATAAATAATTAATTTTTTAATTTAAGAAAAAGGTAAACCATAATAATTTTATACCAATAATAGTAATAATTCCTAATTCTAATTCATCTTCTCAACAGTTACAAAATTATAAAAATCAAGACAAATCTTTTATTTTAAAATTTTAATCCTTTTATCTTATATTAAGAGGGCAATCTATGTTATTATTCACTCTTCTATATTTTTGTATCTATTACATTAAAAGACTCATAAATTAAAAAATCAATCTACATTTGTTCAAAAAAAAAAATTGTATCAAAATACATGTTGCTCAAAGAAATGTATCAATAAGAAAGAAAATAATCCCTTAGGGAGTATGAGTTTACAAAATTCAGGCATTTTTTTTCAAGGTGAGTAAACTAAAGAAAACAAGCAATTCAAATAACTCTTTATCTTCGTAAGCCAACTAAACAAGAAAGACTTTGAAAATCTAAGAGAGTTAGATACGAAGGTAGATTTATGTGTGTACCAAAAGTCTGATAAAATGAGACCTTACGTGACTCAAGTAAAAATAAGGAATGTTTGTGTCATCAAATTCCAAAGGAAAAGAAAAGAATTTTTGTTTGACCACTTTTCTTGATGATGTTTGTGCCTTAATTGGAAAGGAAAATATTTTCTAATCATTTCCGAAGTATAAAAGAAGGTAGGTTTTTATTTTCATGGTCTAAGACTTGGATTTAAACAAAAACACCCACCTCATGTCCTTCTTCTCCTTCGTCTTCCTTCACTTACGCCCTTCATCATCATCATCATCTTTTTCTTTTTCTTCTTCGTCCTTTTCCTTCACTACAACCTCCCTTGCAACAGAGTAGTTGAGATCCTAGTGGCAACAATGGAGCAGTGAGCTCTGGTTGTAGCGTCGATTGATCCAAGTGACAACAATGGAGTGGTGAGATTTGGGTGTGGAAGTAGCGGAGATCCAAGCGACAGTGGATTGAAGTGGTGGCATATGAATGCCTAGTAAAATAGCAAATAAGGAGGAGAAGTAGATGACCACAAGCATTTGGGAAAGGGAAAGAGAAAAAGAAGAAGAGAAGAGGAAAAGGTATAATATGGTATTCGACAATGTCTTAAGGGGATGCAAGTTCACAGTAGGAGACGAGGCTAGAAATGAGGTTGACGTTGAAATTTAACCCCATTCCTATATTTTTGCAGAGATCTACCACTGTCTTCTCCAACCATTACCCTAATGCCGACATGCCTCTTTTTTTCATCACGCGTTCTTCTACTTCCTATTCTTCTTCTTTTTCTTCTTTTGTTTTTTGCCATTTTCTCCTTTCCTAAAAATAACAAATACAACAAAGAAAAATCTATGTTTCCAATTTGGAATTGTTTTCCTTGAGTAGTGTGATTGTGCATAATTTTCTTTTAATACCTTTATTAAACATCTTAATACCTTCCATACACTTTCTATACCTAGATACTTGATGAACTAATAATTTTACATATATATATACTCAATTAGTTTAAGTAGTGGATGGAAACATATGAAGTGTTGTTTAAAACATTATTGTTTTTTCTTCTCTAATGGTTGTGAGTTGAGAAGACTATTGAAATAACATAACAACACTGTAATTTATCTACTAAAGAAGGTTCATTATCTTTAACCTTATTATTTGATCTTTGTAGTAATAAGATAATGTTTATGGGTATTCTCCACTCGAACAAATAATTTTTTGATTCATATTCATGGGTATTATTTGGATAAATTTTTATATAAGATTAAGGTTTAATTTGTATGACAGGCACAAACATACAGTTTTTATTTTCTATTTGTTTTTAATGATAGACACAAATATCAAAAAATTGGTCAAATAGAAAATAAATTCCATTACTTTTTGTTTTCTTTGGTTTCCCTTTCAAAATGATCATTTTCTATTTCCTTTCATATCTAAGGCACAAACAAGTAGAAAATAAGTACATCAATGCTATCTTTAAACCAAAACCAATTCACCAAAATCAAAATCAATTGTGTTTTTTTATTGAACAAAATCAATTGTATTATGAGTAGATAGTCTCATTTATATGTCAATGTAAGTTCAATCCTTGCATTAATTAATGCAGGATTCATGTATGACATCCTTTTTATCCAATATATTTATCTCTTTAGATACAAGATGTGTGTGGAAGGGATTTTTTTTGTCTTTCTAGCTCTGATACTATATTAAATGTAAACATCTATCTCAAAATTAACTAACTATAAATAGATAAATCTATCCATGTACCAACATAAGTTCAATCCTCATATTATTTTAACAGCCGTATCATCAAAAACCCCAAAGAGGAAGCTAGGACGAGGAGTCAGGAGTGCTGTTCTACCCTCTTTGAAGTAGATTACCAACCATGGAGATGACTCGCCATGTGAAGAATCTTATAATGTCCTGAGTGATTATTGTTTACCAACTATTTCTTTTGGAACTGCTATTAGATGGCTTTTGGGTGGTTAACTTTTGGCAAATCATGGAAAATCACAGAAGTAGTTCTAAATAGGGTCTAGCTCTACCTTCTGGATGAGAGAAATCGTGTGTAAATTCTTGGTTTTCCAGAAGTTGGTTGGGAAGAACTTCTGGTTGAAGCTAGATAATAAGGTATGTAATTATAGTGCTAGTCTTAGTATTTTTGATAACTTACATACAAAGGGAGAAAGGGAGAAGAGGAGGGTTTGCATGTGGTAGATATGTACTTTAACTTCTACTAATGGACCTTTATTTACCAAATAAGATTTTTGAAGGTAACTTAGAATCTAGTTTCTACAAAAACTCTCAAAAGGCAGCTTTTGAAAAAAAACTCAAAATCTCACTTCTATATTTAGGAGATTCCAAACGAGGTCTTAATGTGAAAACATACTGTAGACACTCCGATTTTGCAGTCACTTGGCAGCAAACTCCTCTAGAAAGATGCTCTGGTTGCGATCACTAAAACCCTAACTCTTAAACCTAATCCCTAAACCTTAGCTCAACCTAAATCCACAAACCTACCTAGGCCCACCCAAGCCTATTTAGGTCCACACAAACCCACTCTGACTTAATTTAAGCAAAACCCATAATTAAAAATCAAAACCAAACAAAACTCACTTAAATCATTAAAAAACCTGAATTAATTAAGTAAAAACTTTTAATCCAAACCTAAACCACATAAAATCCACTTAAATATTGAAAATCCCAATTGATCAAATAAAATCCACTTAAGCCACCTAAAATCCAAATTTAATTAAGTGAAAACCCTGATTAAAATCAAAATCAAAATCAAATAAAATCCATTTAAACCATTTAAAATCCAAATTAATTAAGTGAAAACCCAAATTAAAACTAAAACCAAATAAAGTCCATTTAAACCATTTAACATCCAAGGTAATTAAGTGAAAAACCCTAATTAAAACCCTAATCAAGTAAAACCTAACAAAATCTAGTAAAAAATTAAATCTAGTTAAAAAGAAACCTTAATCCAAACAAAAATCAAGCAAAACAAAAACCAATGAAATCAAAATCTAAGTCAAAACCCTAATAAAAACCAATTAAACCAAAATTTAAACTAAATCCCTAATTAAATCAAGTAAAAAACTAATTAAATCTAAATTAAAACTCAAACATAAAACTTTAATCCATTTAAATTTAGAAAAATCCTAAAACAATAAAACCCAAAAAGACCTTAACTTAAAATCAAGTAATTAAAGTCAAAACCCTAATTAAAATTCTAAAAACCCTAATTTAAAGTCACTTAATTAAACCCAAAACACTAATTTAAAATCAATTAATTAAACTCAAAATCCTAATTAAAATTCAAAAAACCCTAATTTAAAACCAATTAAACTTTAAAATCACAAAATCAAAAAAAACTTAATTAAAATCACCAAAATAAATAATTAAAAACCTAAAAAAAAACCAAAACCCTAAAACCTAAAATAAAAAAAACTCAAAATCTAAAAGCCTGAAACACAGGCCCAATTCAGCCCAAATGCATCCATTTCATCTATCAATCAACAACTTAGGTAGAATGGAAAATAATTCCGGTAGGCCTTCATCTCTGGCGACCCCTGACTTTTCCGACAAGATCTCGAGATCTCTGGAGCATATCCCCTCCTGTGATCTCTGGCCACTCTCCTCCAGCTCACGCGAGTATCAAACGGTGCCCAACTACTAATTAGGAGGATCGATAGTTGGAGAAGGCTTCACCGGAGTTAAAGGACCCGTCGTCGATAGACACCAGCCCCCTCTCTTCCAGTGCTTGAACCCATAGAGGAACCCTTCTTTTCGAACCAAAGCTAACCTAACAATCCCCACCTTCAGAGCTGTAACATCTGGGCCTGATTATTCATTTTTATTTGTAAACCATGTAATTGATTGTAATATTGCTTAAATGGTTTATTAATGGATAATCTGTTGATTTTGGATGTGTGATCTTGTGGTTGGCTTTCTGTTCACCTGCTTGTGATTGGGACCAATGTGGAGTCCAATTTGAGGATGCATAGTCGCCTCGAATTACGTGCCCGATCTTTCCTCTTTTCTTTCTTTCCTTTTCTCCTTCTCACACTCGCGAGCCCACTTCACACCTATCTTCTTCCCCTTCACCCTACTCAGCCCGTGCCACCACCATCCAGCAACCCGTGCCTCGCTGTCATCTTCGACGTGATGGGCGATTGGCATGATGCGGGAGGAGGAGGTGATAAGAGAGGCAGAGGTGAATGGAAGAGGGTGAGCTGCGCCTCAAGGAGGGAGAGGAAGAGGAACAACGCGCAACTGAGGAGGTGGTGTGAGCTGCTTGTGGGTCTGCCGGCAAAGGAGGCTTCACCAAGGCACGAGGAGGTTCACCGGAGTGCGGGAAGGGTCGTTGGAGGGCTGAGCTAGGTACGCGACCCCTTTCCTTTCCTTCGTTCAGTGTTTCATTAACAATGGGTTAATTGCATGGAAATTGAGATAAATGCATGAAAAATTGTGGAAAAATCATGAAATGAAAGGGAATGTGTTATATAGCATGAGAATATAGATATCATGTGGTTAGGATTGGTTTTTGTAGGCAAAATGCAATTTTAGGGTTGAAGGCTACAATAGCCGTTCTTGAGCCCCTTCCCCTTGTGATTTTCGTATGAACTGTGTGGTAGATGGAATCATGAATGGTTTGAGGGGTTTTGAAGTAGACTCAATGGTCTACATTCCATGATTTATTGGTGATTTATGATTGGTGTTTGGGGGGTCCGATTAGGACTCCCACTTGGGCAATTTTTCACCACACGAAGCAGGGGCCCGTCCTGCCTGCGAGGAATTCAGTATGCCGAAATCTTGGGAGATTAAGCTAGATCCCAGGTTTCAGTAGACCAAAATCCTCTAGTCGACCGAAATAGGGGGTTTCGGTATACCGAAAATGTTGGGTATACTGAAACAGAGAATTTCGGTATGCCGAACTGGAGATTCGGTCTGCCATTTTTGCCCTGAACTTGGTTGGTATAAATGTGAACTTAAATGAAGAATAAATGGTTTTAATGGTATGTTGAGTATGTGTTAATGATGTTTTCTCCATGTAATGACATGGCGGAATGTGGAACCCAAATAAACAGATTTAGGCATGGTTTTGGGTTTTGATCCCATAAATGAATGAAAAGGATGCTTTTGTGTGGTTTTGGGCATGAGACCCAATTTATGATTTTAAGCATGGTTTTCATGGCTTGAGTTGGGACCCCAGTGGAGGGTCAAGTGTTGCAAAGAGATGGAGTCCTGCATCAAAAAAAAAAAGAAATGGAAAATGGTTTTGAAAAGAAAGTCTAAAGAGTTTTGAAATGGACACTGATAACGTGGTTGTCGAGCTTGAGACGATGTAGGCTGAGCCTAGGTTTTTGAGCCTAGTTGTTCGGGTCACTGATGGTGTAGGATGAGCCTGGGTCATTGGACCTAGTTGTTTGGGTCACCGATGGGGCGTCAGACAGAGACGTATCCTCGTGCACATATGAAAATGAAATTGAGGCCGGTTGGCTAAGGCAGTGACATCCCGCACAGGGAATTTTACCGTGGTAGTGCAGGAAGGTAGGGGAAAGGATGTCCTCGCCTACTGCTTGTGTGCTTGGTTACCCCTGATCAAGGTAACAACAGTAAAGAAAAGTGGAAATGAATAAAGAAAAAGAAATGTGATTTGGTTAAGATTGGATTGATGAAATAGTCCTAAAATCCTGAAATAAAATAGTGATGATGTTTTTACCAGTTGCTAGCCTGTATTTATGATTTGGTTTTGAGCCCGTGAGGCACTGTGTTTTAGGTTGGATCTGGTCAGAGATGTGAATTTGAAAATGTGATTTTGGGAAGAAATCCCAAGTATTGAAAAGGATATGTTTTGAAAAATGAATTCCAAAGGTTTTAAATGAAAATGCAAAGGTATGTTTTTTGAAAGAGAATGTGATTTTGGAATGAGTTTCCAAATGTTTTGAGAAAAGAAAGGAAACATGGCTTTTGAAAAGAGCATGAATTTGAGATTGAATTCCCAAATGATTTCCAAATAAAAGAAAATAGGATTATCAAAAAGAAAACCAAGTTTTGAGAAATCAAAGAAATGAGTTTTTATGGTTTTGCTGAGATTTTGTGGCTTGTGTGTTCGGGACACGTATTGGGTGACTTAGATGTCACTCACACGTGCTTATTTAGTTTTCAGGTGCAGACCGCGTGCAACCGAGTTCCGGTGCAGGAGTTGGAGCTTCTAGCCGCACATTGTGATCCTAAAGGTGAGCCTTAGTGTAGACACCCCGATTTTGAGGTGACCCGGAAATGAGTATCCTTATGTTGCTTTGGATGTGATCAGCCATTAAACCTAGCCCCAAGCCTATTAGCAAGCCAGAACCCAGAAATTTTTGAGGTAGCTAGGCGCACCAAG
>JAMKQA010024470.1:0-14757 GCA_024699735.1 Posidonia australis
ATATTTTACATAATAAACTAAAAAATATTCCAATTAAATCTTTTTTATCTTTTTTAAATGTTTTATAAATTATATTTCTTGTTGTATTTCTAGAAAAACTTTTAAACTGTGGATTTAAATAATTTTGCATACATGATTCAAAATTTTTATTTTCAGAAAAAGGAAATGGTTGTTCGTCTTGTACTATAAATTTAGTTATTCCTTCCTTAACTTCTTCTGTATTATATTTCCAATTAATTATACCACTAGATCATACTTGTAAATTCGATTGTTTTAAATCTGTGTTGTTATCTTTATTATGTTTGGGTATACATTTTTGTAAATGTCTAGATATATGACCTACAACCCCTCCCCTTGGACATGTGTATGTGGTATTACAATAATTACAAGAACACCTAGTTTGATCTACAGGGTCTAATGTAACATGCTCCCAAACCTAAGAACTTTGTTTCCTAGGTTTTTTAGTAGTTGTGGACTGTGAAGTATGTGTTGGGGTAGACTAAGGCTGACCTGACTTCATACTAGGGATATAGTCATGGTTATCAACATTACCAATATTTTCCATTTTAATATAAAAAATGAATATAAAATAATACAACTCTTAACCCACAAAAACCAAAATCCAAAAATGGAGGGATTAGAAGTAAAGAATTTGGAGGGATTAGAAGTAGAGAAATTTCGATGTTGCTGGCTCAGCTGGTGTCGTGTGGAGATTAAAGAGTAGAAGACGAGACGGAATCCAAAGCCAAACAGTGAAATCTTCACTTGAAAATCCTCACTTGAAAGTTGGGAGAAAGTTGTAGACTTGTAGTTGAGAAGAGAAGAGAAGATTGAGTTGTGAAGAAAAATGAATGGAGTAGGGGAGTATTTATAGGGTAAATGGAGTGATAGTTGTTAAGATTTAAAAAAAAAAAACAATAATGCAACGGCTAAATAGTCGTTGAAAACGGCTACATTATTTAATCGTTGGCCGTTGCAGAATGGTGCGTCAGGTTGGTGCGCCAGGTATGTGTGCCCTATTTTTTTTTTAAAAAAAATTTTACAATCGGGCCGCCCCGGCCCGGCTCGGCCTAGACTGTTTTCACGGGCCAAATTGGGCCTAGTAAATTGGCCTTCGTAGGCCTGGACCTTGGACCTGGCATGGCCCACGACCCACTACCCACGACGGCCTGGTCCAGTCCGACCTGCGGAATTTTTTTTTAACGGCCCGGGCTGGGTCGGGCGGCCCAGGGCCAACCTGGCCTGATTTCCACCTCTATGTAGGTATGGACACCACATATTATTGACAAAAAGAAGTAGAAACAACAGAAAGAAATTCATTAATTAAACATTTCAGTTAAGATAAATTTAACAATGGTTGAATAGAATTGAGGACACATTTATGTGTATTGTTGTTAATAATAAACATAGCAATAGTCCAGAAAATGAGAAATGAGGTTAGGGTTTTCAATGTTTTGTTTGCTGATGATTTAATGTTATTTGGGGTGGTGTCTCTTACTAATGCTCTAGGTATCAGGGTTGTGCTTGTTCACTTCTCTCGAGTCTCGGGACTTCGAGTTAACGTTCAAAAAAGTGTGGTTGTTTTTAGGATTTCAAGGGTTGATTTTGGAACTCTTTCTCATGCTCTGGCCATTGTGGAGGACTAGTGGGTCATTTTTCCTTGGTATACTTGGACCTTCCTTTAATCTCTAAGTGTTTGTTCAAGGACCATTGTTTGCCTCTTCTTTCTAAACTTTGTGCCAAGTTAGTTGGATGGAAGCACAAGTTTCTAACAATGGTTGGTTGTAGTGCACTCATTTAGTCAATGCTAAACTCTTCTATTCTTTATTAGATGGTTGTATTTCAATTATCGGATGCGGTTATTAGTGAGATTGAAGCATTGTTTGTTTATTTTCTATGGAAGGAGGGTCATGTCCCGACGGTGTTTTGGAGCTCTTGCTGCTTGCCTCAATGTGAAAGTGGACTTGGACTTCGACGCCTAACTAAGGGCAATATGG
The DNA here is from genome assembly GCA_024699735.1 of Posidonia australis. Classification (NCBI taxonomy): domain Eukaryota; kingdom Viridiplantae; phylum Streptophyta; class Magnoliopsida; order Alismatales; family Posidoniaceae; genus Posidonia; species Posidonia australis. The sequence continues at coordinate 1,998 of JAMKQA010024470.1, forward strand.
TGGGGATTCTTAAGTGTTTTTGACAACGTATTTCTGAGAGGGAAGCTCTTTGGGTTCAATGGATGATGACTAAGTACCTTAAGTGTCATTCTATCTGGCAAGTGTTTATGGCGAGACTACCTTCTTGAGTGTGGTGAGACTTTATGTCAGCCCATCCTCTTATGCTTACTTTGATCTCCCAATCACCACTGGTATGGCTACTTGATCCTTTAAGGAGTTTCTTTTCTAAGTTTGCTTGGAATGCTATCAAAGTTAGGGAGAATCCTATATCATGAGCGTCGATAGTCTGATTTAGTAGATGCAGTCGTTAATGCCTTCCTTCTTTGGTTGGTTATTCGTGTATGGATCAAGACATAGGATAGGTTAAGAAGATTAGGACTATACATTACCTCTCGGTGTCTTTGCTGTTGTGATTATGAGGATCGAGCACATCTTTTTTTTGGTTGCTCCTTCTGTCGAAGGTTGGTTTCTTTGGGTGCTACCACTCTTTACCTAGATTTCACAAGTTCTATTGAAGAGGTTTTGGCTCGTTTCTTGGGCCTCATTAGCTTATTTGTGAGGCAACAGGCTTTATTCTTGTTAGCTACTTTTGTCTACTACAAATGGCAAAAGCATAATGCTTACCTTTTTAATGCTCTTCATAGATTACGTTCTCCAGAGTAGCTGTGGGAGTTCATTTTGGCATTGTTATGGATCCTTTACTTTGCTCTTGGTGTGTTGTATAGTGGTTTATAGTTTTCTTGGGCATTTCTTACTTGCTCAGTGTTACAAATTTTGTATTGTAAGTGTGGTCGTGTTGTATAATGGTTGAGTTATCCTAAGCATCTAAGGATGTCTGTAGACTTTTGTACATGATTTTTTAACACATATATATACACATACTTGAGGGCTTGTTGCTATCCTATTGTTGATTCTTTACTTTGCTCTTGGTATCTTGTATAGTGGTTTATAGTTTCCTTCGGCATTTCATGCTTCTTCAGTGTTTTAATTTTTGTATTGTAAGTGTGGTTGTGTTGTATAGTGGTTATGTTATGTTGGGCATTCAAGGATGCTTGTAGACTCTTGTACATGATTTTTTAATATATACATACATACATATACATATATAGGTAAATTATCAGATGAGGTCCGATCTCACTTTTAGAATATAAGGTTCATCATCTACTACTGTCCATTTTCTTTTAAATGACTTAGATTTGTTTCTGTTTTTAATATTTTTTTTGCATGTGTTGTAGGTTGTATTGATGTATAAATAATTGTTTATTACTGCAGATTTCTTTTTTCTTGATTTTGATGTAGATTTGCACATTGTCTCAAGTGACGTAGTTGGTCATATTTATTTTCTCAATAAAGTAGACGTTGGATGCTTACACTTGTAATAATGAAATGTTACTGGTACATGTTGGACAAAACACGTGTTACATGTTAAATGACTTGATATCTATTGTACTTATGTTCCCAACAAGTGTTACTGTTACAACGTAGACATTTATTGTTTACATTTAATAACAACATACTAACTGCTAAGTTAGTTAATGTAGATATATTAACATTAGATGTGGACATTTATACCATTTTGAAACATAGATTGTCATGCAAGTAGTGTCACCAACATACTTACAAAAATAACAATGATGATAGTGATGGTGATAGATATTTATAGCTCACATGACAACATAATAACTATATTAAATTGAAATCTAGTTATAGGCATTGCTAATAAAATTGAAACTTATGACCTTATAATAATTTTTTTTTACTGATCATTTTTTATGTTCCAATAGAAATCCTAGTTTTTTTTTATTCGTGACATTTTTGTTTTTTAGTTTTAGTTTCAGTTTCAACTTCACACTTCTTTGTTTTTTTAGTGTTACATTTTTTTTTCTTATTTTAGTTTTTGATTTACTACTTTTCCCTATTTTAGTTTCAATGTTACCACGCTTTACTGTTTTAATTTTAGTATTTGAGATTTATAGATATGATTAATTGCATGTATTGATGAATCAGCAATACTTTTTTCGTGGCCCAAGTTAGTGGCCTTGGTTTTAATGAAGAAAGTTTGCTTCTCTTTCACATGGCTAATACTTTTTTTGTGGCCTAAGTTAGTGGCCTTGGTTTTGACGAAGACTGGTTCTTTTCACATGTCCAATTATTGTGAATGTTACAATGTGGACATTTATTGTTTACTTTTAATAACAACATAATAACTGCTAAGTTAGTTAATGTGGACATATTAACATTAAATGTGGGCATTTATACCATTTTGAAACATAGGTTGTCATACAAGTAGTGTCACCAACATACTTACAAAAATATCAATGATAATAGTGGTGGTGATAGATATCTATGGCTGACATGACAACATAATAACTATATTAAATTGAAATCTAGTTATATGCATTGCTAATAAAGTTGAAACTTATGACCATATAATAATTATTTTTTTACTGATCATTTTTTGTGTTCCAATAGAAATCTTAGTTTTTTTTAATTCGTGACATTTTTGTTTTTTAATTTTAGTTTCAGTTTCAACTTCACACTTCTTTGTTCTTTTAGTGTTATTACGCTTTACTGTTTTAATTTTAGTATTTGAGAATTGTGGATATGTTTAATTGCATGTATTGATGAATCAGCAATACTTTTTTCGTGGCCCAAGTTAGTGGCCTTGGTTTTGATGAAGAAAGGCTGACATGGCTAATACTTTTTTTGTGGCCCAAGTTTCTTTGAATTTTATTTTTGATATTTGTCTCAAATTGGTAGATACGATTTTATTGTAATGTAAAAAATTTACGTTAACAATTTATATTTTAGTTTTGGTTTTACTATTATGTAACAATTATTATATTTTATACGATTTTACTATTATGTTAATGTATTGTAGCTACAATGATTTTTTTACCTTGATGTAATGTTTAATAAATAATTAGAAGACATGATGTAGGATTGTAGAAAATGTTTTTACCTAATTTATACTCATTTGTAATTGTTTGATATTCATTTTAGCTTTAATAAACTCCAATTAGTTTTAATGTTACGTTAACAATTTTATCTTTTTAGTAAAGTTTTGGTATTATTTTTTGTGATTTTTATTATGGTAGGTATGGATTTTATTGTATAAAAATGTTACGATTTTTAATGTTACGTTAACAATTTTTGCCTATTAATTTAAGTTTTGGTCTTACATTTCTTTGAATTTTGTTATGAATATTCATCTCAGATTGGTGTTTCTTGTATTCTCTTGCTGTCCTCATGATTTTCACTGAGTCCTTCTAACAATTAATTGTTAAATGCCATGGGTACAGGCAATAAGCCGTGAATAAGTCGAAGAACATGGTGATGCATCTGACCACCAAGCTGCAAAAAATATGGTGTACTCTCAAATTAGAACCCACAAGTAAAGATGGAAATAAACAATGTTCAAGATTTCTATGTTCTTTAATAAAGCAAAAATGAAGCATAAAGAATCTTAGGATTCTTTACAGTAATTGATGGCACAGCTTAGTTGAGCCTATTCAGGCTACAAAGATTTATTCATGTCACACATTTAGATGTAAAAATGTACCTAGACAATAAAAGTATTCCAAACCCACTACAACTTCTGCTGCATAAAACCTACGAAGAAAAATGAATACTTTTCAATAAGAAACATCTACAAAGTATATGATGTTAATTAAGATTTCAAGGAAATACAGTTTAGAAAATGATATTAGAAACGAACTTAAACATATATAATCCAATAGAATAAACAACTAATAATGGATCTGAATGGAGGAAAACAATTTCTATTGCTAACTTTATGCAATGGCTCAACATTGTTTGGGGAAAACTAACTAAATTATTGAGTTTATCTTTGAGAAAGAGATGATTTATGAGAAACTAACTAAACCATATGGTTTATGAAATAATCTTGATATAATATAATAAAAAACGATTCTATAATTTAACTAAGCTGTTTCAATCAAAAGTCACTAGAACAAATACAAAAAGGTGTTGCTGAGAACTACACCTAATATGACAAAACCAGTCAAACATTGATGCATTAGAAATTTTTCTTGAAAATCTATGTAATGCATAAAGGTATCGCTGGCACCCTGTCCCAGCCAAACCCTATTTATGGAAATCCAAACCTCACCAAGCTGATAGCCACCCCACTATTCTAGAAGTCTCGCACCTTCTCCGGTAGCTCACCGCCCGCTACCGTCTCTCGCCACCACAACGCGATCTCTACTTCTAACCCCACACTCCCTTTCTGGTCGGTTGGTTTCGACTCGCACGAGCTCTCAGACGAGAAGAGGCGGTGACCTGGCTCTGGGGCCTTCGACCGGAAAGGAGGGATGGGTTAGGGAGGTAGGTGGGAAGGATGAGGAAGAAGATGGCTCCAGTGAAGGAAGTGGCTAAGAAGAAGGTTACAGTTGATAGGATCGGTGGTTCGGCAGTGGTGCCGGAGGCGATGCCGAGGAGGAGGATGGTTCCATTTAACTTCGGCAAGTATTTGAATTTGTGTTTGAGGAGGAGAAGGCCCCAACAGCACAATTACTTTTTTTTCATTTTATATGAACGAAAGAATGCGTAACACTTTACGATGTTTTTAGAAAATTGTTCTAGCTTAATAACATATCTTTGTTGTTTTTCAATAAATTTTTTTCAATAGTTAAGATCTAAACATCTCATTTAAAATTAACGGTTAGGATTATAGGTCTCATATACAAAAGTGAGGCCAGGTCTCATCTGATAATGACTCTCTCTCTCTATATATAGAGAGAGAGAGAGAGAAAGAGAGAGAGAGAGAGAGACACATACTTGAGGACTTACCCTCCTTTTGTTCTACAAAAAAAACATAGAAGTAAAAGTCACTAATATATGGAAAAGTAGCTTCGTTATTTTCGACGTTAAAAAAATTGAACAATACCCATCATTCCATAGTATGGTATTGGCATAAATAATTAATTTAGCAAAATCTCAATTTTGAAAATTTTGAAGAAATGTTTATGTTAAATTAAGTTTTAAATTGTATTTAGCAAATAGAATCACAAAATAAAAATCAATGCCATTGAGGCTTGTTGCATAATGATATTTCATATATCTAACCTTATAAATGACTTTTAGAAGGAAGCTTTATGAAAGTGGTACATTGCAATGGAAAAAAGGAAGTGGCCTTGCAAAAGAAAAGAATTGGATATTTATTCTCAACATGAAAACCAAGTTGAGCGATCAAGTTTAAAAAAATGTGAAATACAGAAATTAGGTGTACCATTTTAAAATTCTATTTTGTACCTTAGCTCATAAGTGAGTTGTTAGCATGTTGGATGACCCTAGGAACCGACTCAGGTAGGCGTTTTCTCAAAATTAATTAGATTCATGAAACACATTAGCAGAAATATAAATGTACTTCAAGAAGAAAAAAAAAATCTAAATAGTCAAAAACCCATTTATAATGTATAGTAAGCAATTATAGAGAATAGAATCTTAATCTTATCACACTGATCTAATTATGGGACCTTTAATCCCATCACAGCCTGTTGCAAATAACCTCTCTCTCTCTTTCTCTCTCTCTCTCTCTTGTTTTTCTGGCAATGGGATGAGACTTGAGAATGAGAGATTAAGGTTGGAAGATCCAAAACAACATTGCCATTACAGCTCCTGCCATTTACCTTGATCCATCATCACTGCTTCTTGGTTTGTTTCTCTCTGATTCCATCTTCTTGCCTTTATTCTTCTCTCTTATGGCGTTCGCTATTACTTCCCATATCTCTTCAGAGCCCACGTCCCCCCTTCTCTGGTTCGCGTTTAATCCGAAATTCTTGTGTTCGATTCATTTGATGTTTGGTTAATCTGAATAGTGAAGGAAAACATTCGTCTAATTAATTTGATATTCCAGTCATTCGATGCGCTTTATCATTTTTGATCTTTGATCAAGCATGAATAAGGGATTAGGGTTCATATATTTTCGTGTGTCTTCCCATTGTCTGCGTCGTAACGATAAAGCATGAACTTGATTGTTTCTTCCCATTGCCTTTGTCACAACATGGGAATTTCATGTAATTTTCTCTGGATTACGTTGTATACTTTCTGTATTGTATCCTTTCCTTCTTTTTTTTCATGAATTTTGTTGTTCCCCTTCTCTGGATTTTGACCCTTTTTCTTGTATTTTGTGTCTTGTATATTTCTTCCTGTTATCTCTGAATCGCTGAAGCCCATTCCCTGATCAACTTCCATGCATAAATAAAATGGAATCTAGCATATGTAATTGAAGAAAATAAGTATGAAAATGACAGAGCAAGCAATGCATCAAGACTGTAATATTAGCATTTAGTTATCATTCAGTTATTATGTTTTTTTTTAATATATTTTTTTTAATGCAGGGCAGATTGATGTTGAAGACTCGACAGAGTACCTACCAATCGTTGGTACTACAACTGCAGAGTGATCTTTCAATTCATCAAATATTGTTTTGTAATAGGATTTGTTAAAATATTAATGTAAGTTGGTTTATCTTTGTAGGGTGGCAATAAGTGCCAGTATTTTCAATGAGAACAACCAACAGCAGTACAACAGAGAAATATTCCTCAGCAAATGCAACCTTTGTCTATTAACCAAGAGGACGACAAACTGAAGGTTGAAGACTTCTGGAATCCTTGGGACATTGAGTATTATCCAGTGTCATCTAGTGACTTTGAAGATGATTTATGGGACCATGAACCTATTATGGGATGGAAATAATGAAATTGTATTGTTATCATGTGACTTGGAACAAAATGCACCACTTGTTGTTGTCTGTTATCATGTACTATATATACTCAAATATGTGTCTAGTGTGCTTCTTTACCAATTTGTTCTGTGATTTCACTGGGGCAACCAACACAATACTGAAACATCCTGTGCCTCAAGTACTGATAACAAAAAACAAAAACAGATCTGAGATCTCTATTTCTCTGTTGTACTTGAGTGAGGAATACGTCCCCATTTTTGGAAAGAACTGGCTTCTTTCTTGATTCTACGTCAGGTCCTGTATTATTTGAATCAAGCGTGTAAGTTTCATACATATGCGGTAGATAGGACATAAACTGCCACATTATTCTGCATCTAGGAAAACAGGGGCCATCGACTGCCACATTATTTCATAGCTGCGTTCAAATTTAAAGCAAGTAGATCTGTAATCCAAATAAACCACTCAAGACCTGTGTAAACCATTGAAGGTAGGTGTGAGCAATCAAACTATTTAAATCAGTTAACCAAGTTGGATCAAATAGAATCTTTTTTAATGCTTTAGTTCGATTTTTCAAATTTAGTGACTTGATTTAATTTGAAATATCTTCGAATTGAGTTATATGATTTGGTTTGTGGTTTCAATGTGATTTAACCAAATTAAACTGAATCAATAGGTTATATATATATATATATACATTAAATATTTAAATATAGTATTAATATATGTAATATACTAACATGTCACATTATATGTTATCATTATATTAATATATGTAACATATTTAGATTATATATATAGGAAATCTAATTAACATTATGTTAAAAGAATATAATTATATAAGAAACCTAAGAAACTGTATCAACACCTTATAATTTCTATATATTTTATTAACTGATTAGGCCACAATTTGAACTGAACCAAATCAATTTTGAGTGGTTCGGTTTCAAAATGTAAAATGATTTGATTCAATTTTAAAATTATTCAAACCAACCCTTATGGTTTGATTTGAGGTTTCACCTTAAATCGAACTACGTCTACTCCTAATTAAAGATTGTATTCATAAACTAGGAAAACTCAGAAATAAGTCTTTGTACGTAGAAATAACAAACATAAAACAATCGTCTAGTGAAAACAAACAAATGTCTAACAGAACAAATTAGAAATAGGTGTCTAACGAACTATAAGTTCAAATGATATCCAACATATTATTGTGATAAAGGGAACCTCTCAAATGTCCAATGCAATCAACAAATCCTATCTTCTAGGGATTTCTTCTTTGCAAATAATTCTTAGTTAGAGGCCTTTGCAAGGAGGCCAATGACAAACATATAAATATTTTCATCTAGTAAATCTCTTATTTCCTCTTACTTCTCAAAACATCCGTCAACAAAATATGTAGCCTCTTCCTGTTCAAGTGCTTCCAACTTCAACTGAAGCTCAACTAACTTGTTCTTTCTTTCCAACACAACACATACTTTATCAAAGCCTTTGTCAATATATGAAGTTGTTAAAGCTGAACTTGTTAAAGTCCTCCTACACTTCTTCTTAGAATCCTTAGATTGTAAAGTCCTTTTGCTATTTATATCATGCTTTCCATTGACATATGATTTGCTTCATTGCCACTTGGAACATACAAATCCTCTTCCACACTTATCTCGTTGTCATCTTTGTCTCCGATAAACTCTTTTGGTGTTGCACTTGGAAAATACACATCCTCATTAGTGGCCGCATATCCTTTGAAGAGAAGATCTAACACCACTACATGAGGTAACACATAACCATGCATAAACTTTTTGGCTCTTGAGTGAGCGTGTTCATGCTTAAACAATTAAACATGTGATAACATCTATTTATAGAAAATAAATAAATAACTATTAAAGTTGAATAAGAAACTCACCAATATCCATAAAGACCACCATTCATGTTTAGTCTTTAATTTTACCATCCCAATCTCTCCTAGTTTGTGTTTGTAATGCTGTTCAATTTTGTCAAAACTTTCTAGTAGCATCCTAATGATTTTTAATTGAATTCGAATATATCGACATCCAATTCAATTTTTGATATGAAGTTTGTAAACTTGTGCATTGAAAGTAGCAACTGGTTTGTTTCTAACTCTTGCCTTATCCAAGCAAACATTCAACCATATTAAATGTTTTTCATCAGTCCAATTTACTTTTACAAAATGACCTTCTTCATCACCCTCTTCCACCTTCTCCTTTCCTTTGCTCTTCCATGTCTTGCCTACCTTTGGTGGTCGTTCTTTAGATGTAACGTCAACATTGATAGACGGATTTCCTACCATCTACATATTCATATGCAAAAATCCAATATAATGAACATACGAATAAATAACTCAAATTGGAAAGATACAAAATAATACATATTTTCATGAAACAAATTAACCAAAGTACTCATTAATGCAATAAGCAGATTGAAGTACTCATTAATACAATAAGCAGATTGAAGTCATCATTACAACAATAAAAAAATGAATGTTTGTAAAGTAGTCCCTCCTCGTGCGACACACATAGCATCTCGGATTGTATCTTGCACCACTCCCATTTGATTTTCATCAAAGGTAGGTTCTTGGTCATTATTAATGACTTCATTTCCAATGTTGTCATCTTCATGTGGAACTTGTATTTCTTCATTTCCAAAATAGTCAAGAAATCATCGTGTATTCTTTATTCAATAATAAAGTTATGGACTGCCATAACATGCCACAACTATTTTAACTTGAGTCTTGAATTCATACGCAGGCATTCTTTGTAGGATATGATCCCTTTTCTTAAGCACACTAAATGAATGCTCAATTACATTACGAAGCGAAGATTGTAGGCTGTTGAAAACATCATTGTGACCTCTTGCTTCGATTGCTTAAAAACCAGAAAAATTTTATCTTGCATTTCTATAAGGTGCTAAAAATATTTTCTTATTAGAGTACTTAGCATCTATAAGGTAGCATTTATCTAAAATTTAAAACTCAAAATCAATATAGTTTTAAAGGTTGATTGTATTAATGAAAATAAATGGGAAGTACACACTAACCATAAGGAGGAAATGGAAAGTTATTATTTGAATTATACATTGCACGGTTAAAGACTTTGTAATTGTGTGTAGTCTCCTTCCAACCAACCATAAATGTAAAGTGCATATGAAAGTCATACACATTGAGAACATTTTGGGTGCATATTTTTGCATCTCTCCGCGCATCTATATGCTAAGTGACGCTCATTCTTAACATTAACATGGATATGTGTCCCATTTACTATCCCAATACAATCCTAAAAGAAGGGATAGTACTTGCCACCTCCATAGTTAATTATATGTATTAGTGTTACCAATAAATAATCCTTGGACCATACAATCTCACTTGCCCATGAATACAACATGTAGGATTTTGTTGAAATATTTTCTAATAGTTTTCCCAGAGTGTTGGAGATTATGTTACACTATCTTATTCTTATGCCCATATCCAATACTTCGTAGAAATATTTTATTTTGCTCTTCTACTATCATAGTGGGTATGTTCTCTAAAAATGGAAGATAGACATACAAAGACATCATAAATCATATGATAATGGACAAAACAATTCTTATAGTGTGAATTTAACATGTTATGTACTACATTATGTCTTGTGAAAGAGGAGTATGGATTGGATCTTTCAAATGGGAACATTCATTGTAATATTCAAGACTATTCATTAACAACACTTGACTAAAACCTTATCCTCTTCACTATCCTCAAGTAGAATAATATATTTTAACTTATTCTTTGGAACTTCTTCATCATTATCCAATAGCAAGGAACAAAGAATAAAATTATTAATGCCTTTCATCCTTAGAGAATAAGATAGTATTTGATAACGATTATGGGAAAACAGATTAATTATATAAATAGCTTTTTTTCAAAAGCTAATTTGCCCAATTTTTTGAAATCATCATTTTTTAATGCTTTTATGTATAAACGAGAAGTTGATGTATTGAAATAATCTGATGTAAAAAATAGTATGTAGTTCAACCTTTTGGGAATAAGTGTTTTTTTTCGAATCCCAATAATCATCACCAAATGGATAACTAAGAATAAAAAGCAAAAATTAAATCACAACTCTATATGAAAAAATTAAAGAATAAATAAAATAAAGGGCATAAGTCTGAATTAGTATATATAATCTTAATAGTAACACTAAAAAATAAAGCAAATACAAATGCAAACTCAACCAACACTTTAAGCAAATCCAAATGCAAGATGAAAGTCGTAGGCAATATATGGTGTGAATCCTCTTCAAATTATAGTATACACTTTAAGCAAATCCAAATGCATCCTCTTGAGTCTTCCACCACTACTTTTATATTAATTACTTCTAGAATAAAGAAAATCAAAACACACTATAAACTGTAAAAAAAATGAAGCTAGTCACTAATTTTATTACATGATATGTCAAAGCAGATAATCGCCAACAATGAAGCCAGTAAGTAGTTTTATTACTAAAAGAAAAAAAATGAAGAAGAGGTGAAGATCTGATGTTGAGAGTATCGAACAAAGTAGTCCAGATGCTGAGAATATCGAAGAAGAGGTGAAGATCTTATGCTTAGAGTGTTCCCCACACCATCGTGAAGTAGCCTTGGTTTTAGTGATGCCGAGATTAGAAGGATAGGTAAGGTGAAAAGGAATGAAGAAGAACCAAACAGTCTATTGTGGAAAAAGAGGAGAATTATCGAAGAAGAAAAGGCAAAGATCTAATGCTACCAATACCATCATACGTTTGCCTGGTAGATCTCCTAGGTCACTTCCCCGCTTCCACAATTGTCGTCCTTCTAGACCTATCGATTCTTGACACTACATGATTACATGAAACGATACAATACAACAATACAATAAAATTTAATAATATTTTTTAAATTATTTTGAAATATTCATGTGATTCATAATTAATGAACATTACTTTATTTTGTCACATTTGGACACAATTATCATCTGATTCAACACGATTGAAATCGATTGAACTAAGTTAATACACATTTAACATTGATAATGGATTATTAAACATATTATTATCAAATTAAATACAAATACATTTTATACTTGTTTAAAATTATTGTATTATTAGTAAACAAAAATAATTTTTCCAAAATATAAGAAATATTGATCAAAAAATGATAAACACAGTAAAACAATTAGCCTGACATAATAAATACATAACATAATAATGACACAAATAAGTATTAGCCTAATCTCTCATTTCCACATCACAATGGAAAATTAGGACTTCTCAAATGGGTTAATGTCAATGACATAAAATCATAATTTTAGTGTGGCTCATGTTGTTATAAAAACCAAGTTACGAGGCAAACATTGGAAAAATGGGCAAAAATATTTATTCACTTTTCAAAAAACTAACATCCATTACCTGTCAACAGTCCCAATAGAAATTTTTTTTTTGCTCTGGCGATATTCTACGAAGTGCGTATACACCCGACACACTGTAAACCCTAGCCCCCACCCCACTCCCCTCTCCAACCCCCCCTCTCTCTGCGCCTTCACCCCTACTCCTACGCTTCCTTGCCTGGCCCTATATGGCAGCTGGACGACGCTCTTGCCCTCCTCGCCGCGATCCACCTCCCTACAACCTCTGGTCGAAGCGCAAAGCGATCTCCGAGGGGAAAATGCACCCTGATCCTTCGGCTGGTGAGGTGGTTCCTCTGCGGGTATCTTCTAACCCTCACTCGCGATTTTCTGTGCCATCTGGCACCAATAGCTCGAGGAGGCGCCCCTCCCCTCTCCCTGTCCCCAGATCTTCGATTGGAAGGCGGGGAGACCCCTCCTTCCTCTCTGCGGGTAACCTCTCTAAGGGTTTTTCTGCCCTGGGCGACGTTATATCGCCTCGATCTGGCTTGCTGACGGTTTCCTTTGGTCCATCACTCTGTTACCTACGATTTTCAGTTTCTTCTTTGGATGATGCATGTGTTTATTGTTGTTTTATTCCTAGATCACTATCGCCATCCTGGTTTGTTTCCCTGGTATCTTGTTATCTTAATACTGATTTAGCA
>JAMKQA010024471.1:0-10486 GCA_024699735.1 Posidonia australis
TTAGGCACGGATCACACATGCATTCTACATTTTGTTTTGTTTCGTGATTTTCTTGTGTTTGTTTTGGTTTTCCTCGTCTTTCCATTAAAAGACTAGGTGGCGACTCCTTTCTTTATCCTTTTGTTTTCCCTTTGGTGTTTCCGAGTCTTGTCTCTTCCTCCGGATTCACCATTTTCGCCGTGACTGTATCGGATCTCCCCGTGTGTTTCTGTACACCGGAGTAGGTTTGGTAAACCGCGCCTAGGGGTTCCACCGGCATGGTCACACAAGTGAATGCTTCTAATATGCACTCTCTTACAACCTAGGGGTGTCCTATTAAGCTGTCTACTCTGGGTTCACATAGGGGTGAGTGGGTCTCCTACTCAAGTTTAGAAAAAGTAAGGTCCACGCTCTAAATCCCAACCAAAGCTTACGCAGTGAAAGGGTGGTGCGTTCGGGGCCTCGTCCTCTACCAAAGCAGTAGTCTGTACCTTCTACTAACACCGACACGATCCCGAACAAGGGGGGACATACTTGACATTTCATCCCATGCCAAAGCCATAGGATGAGACACCAAGAAATGTCCTTCGCAGACTGTATAGGTGAACTAAAGAGAGGAGAAGATGCATGTCCTATATGATGTGTGCAAAGTATGCATTGAGTCTTTTACTTGCAAGCTTATTAAACCATGGGGAAAATTTTGCAATTTGTCACTAGTTTGCCTTATGTTTTATTTATTTTGGTCTTTTTATATTTATATTAACCGAATGGGGAGAGCAAACATGTCTCTAATTCTCCTAAACATGGCATATACAAGAAGGGAAATAAACATGCCAATTAACCACGAATTAACAAACAGAAGCATGTGCAAATTATGTGCATCAATGGTGACATAGCAGATGTGTAAAAGGAGAACACCCATTATGCAAAAAAGCATGTATGCAAGAAAAACACCACTCAAAAGGATAACCAATGCAAAGCTAGGAAATAGGCAAGCAAAGGGGGAAAGCCAAAGTAAACGAGAAAACTAAAACAAAAGCTGGGATCTGGTTATCCCCAGCAGAGTCGCCAATTCTTGTAACCATACCGGCGACAGCCTCAGGCTTGGCACGAAAGGCCAAATGGACGAGGATCGGCAAAGTCACGGCAAAAATAAAATAAAAATGCAGGAGTCGCCACCTAGTCTATTAAAATGGAAGACGAGGAAAACCATATAAATCATGCAAATAAGCCAATGCAAAAGAAGGTCTCAAACCAGAAAATGGTAAGGATCCCTGTTACGTATGAGGAAGGTGTTAGGTACCCTCGTGCGCCCGATAAATCGGTCTTTCTATAGGTTTCTCGTTTTGCTTATGAAATGTCGGCTTTTCAGCCTTTACTGTACGTCCGAGGGCGATATGCCATGCCATGCCATGCAAAGTGAGTGGTGTCTTATGCTAAAATAAGGGTGCATGGAGTGCTAGGTGTGTCCTAATGCTCAGAAGTATCGCTCGTATATCGGGTCAAGTGGCGATGCAAAGATATTGCATAAATAAGATCAAGGATCTAAGTATTTTGAGCAACTTTTCATCCTTGCTTTGCTATATGCTAAATGTGATCTAACATGCATAAAAAGGATTGAAAATAGAGTTGGGTGTTTCTGACATATCTAGGAAGAAAACCCGAAAAAATCCAGAAGTAAATCAAAACAGGAAATCATTCTAAAAACTATGCGAAAGCTGCTATGTGCTATTGAAAAATAGGTTGATGTGCGTGTGTGGTGCACCAGACTGGTGCTCCAGTCTAGTGCGCCACCTATGTGCTCCTATGTGGGCCAAGAAGATGTGCTGAGGAGAAAAAGAAATCCTGTAGTGCAAAGTCATATGAATGCGCTCTAATAAAGCTATGCAATGCAAAAAACGTTGCAAAATCGGAAAATATCCTTTAAAAATGAAAGAAATGCAAGTATGACAAGATCTATGGATCCTGTGCTTAGGGGCTAATAGCCTCACACAATGTCACATCCTACTCATGAAAGTAACAAGGTTCATTCATACCACTGGATCATGGGCTGATGCATAACATTCTCCATATAGGAGTAAATGGCAATCAGCCTACCAGATTTGGACTATGGACTGAATGTTCAAAAGGTAAAACAACTGGAAAAGCAACATTATTTGTGGTTGAAATCATGCATGCACAATCATAAAATACCAAAGAATCATCACTGAAAAAATCAGATTCAAAATCATTTGGGAAAACATGCAGATGAGGATGCAAAAGAGGGTGATTTTGCTCTCTGACCAGTTTGGTAGACCAAAATGGTGCGCCAAAGTGGTCCTCTGGTTAGATGCGCCTCTCTGGTGTGCCAGATTGGTGCTCCAGAATGGTGTTCCTCAGAAAATCTGAATCAGACTGCAGTCTGATTTAGAATTGTGGTTCAAATTCAGAGACAGCTGATTTTCCTTTTTAATTAAGCTAGTTATGCAAATGATGGAAACCGAAATATGGTGAGATGCAAATGAACCGAAACCTTTCTTTTTATTTGATTCAAAAGCAAAACAAATCATGGGTTCATGGCAGAAATACTTGCATGGGGTTCTAAAAGATATAATAAAACATGAATGAGTGAACTTAACAACCATATGTAAAAGATGAATGTATAAGACTAGATTTGCTGCATATTCCCTAGCATGTACGTGCATGAATCATGGATCCTAGTGTAAGGAAATGAAGAGGAAATACAGTTTTACAAAAATATCAAGATGCAGATTTTACATATAGATTCTAACATGTTGGGCATCTTGTACATGGTGTAATCATCTCATCATGAAACTTTCATGTAAACAACAAGAAAAATCAGATTATATGTGATTTGCATGACATGTTTTATCTAGTGCAGGAATTAAGTAAAAATAAAAAAGATGGATGGTGGACCTACCTTGTCCAAGGTGTTCCTTCTTGAAAGACCAAAGATAATAGGATCCTTGTTGCTTTGGAAGGGCTGGGAATTCTCCAAAATACAAAGGAATGCTTGGGAAAACCAGACTGGCTTGCAATAGTTTGCACTAGATTTATCTCAAGATGATAAGATCAGCTCCTAAGGTCAGATCATCAGGGGACCCAAATGGTTGCCTATGGATGTCCTTATATAGGAAATTCTCAAAGGTAACCCCTTGAGAATACAAGCAGCCTCGTAAACGAAAAGCCTGGGAAGATTCCATGGCATATTCATTGGCAAAGGTTACAAACATGGGAGGTGGAAAGCTAGCAGCCAGCAGCCTGAAAAGGGGCTGTGCACCAGCTTGGTGTGCCAGGTAGGTGCGCCTGGTTCGTGCTCCAGCTAGGTGTGCCACTGTAGTGCTCCTGCTCGGTGCTCCACATTAGTGCTCTAACTTGGTGCTCTCCCCTACTTGTCTGAATTTCTAATCGGGCTGTAGGCCTGCTATAGGTTTATGGTTGGTTTAGCTAATGGGATTAGGTTTGCCACATCCAAAGCAACATCTGGAAAGCTTATCTGTGAGTCACCTCAAAATCGAGGTGTCTACATATATGTACAACAACAAACACAACTTCAATTTAATATAAATATTAATTAATTCTTCTATGTACAACAAGGTGGAGGAAATGCTTTAGCTGCATGATAATCATCATGAGACTCAGGAAATTTTACCAATGCATCTGTCCTTACCTTATAATATATATCATTCATCCTTGTCTTGATACATCCAGGTGAAAGAGTAAACTTACCCGGTATAAATTATACTAAAGATAACTCTAAGGATTACTTATTACCAATAGGGAATCCAACATTCGTTCCCTCTTATTTGAATACAAATATGTCCATCAGTACTCGATGGTCAATGCATAAGATCTAAATATGTTCGAAATCTCAGACGAGATCCTGTTACTCCTCTTTAAGGTTTTGCATTTAAATCAAGTTAAGTACAGATAATAGATAACATGTTGACTAATACCAAATTAAAAAGAAATATAAGTTACACGTCTAACATCAGCTTTAGAACAACTGTAGGTCCCTAAGAAACTTGAACATGCCCTCCTTATTCTTGTTATTCTTATTAATTTTCATTAAAATCACACATATGTTAGTAAGTATATTTAATATCAAGACTTAAAAACTATAATTTCATTATATTAATTACTTGCTACTGGAGAGGAGAAAACAACTCTGGCTAAACTTGACGTGCAATACTATTCTATGGCATAGTACTATGCCTAATTATAGAAAAAGAGATGAGAGCCTGAACCAAAGTGGTCAAAGGTATCCACCCTATTCCAAGTAGTGGTACACCCTGTGAACACGTGCTCAATCAACCAAGCATTCATGAAAGTACTAGGATTGATCTCTCAATCCTTTGATGAATAATGTCCATCAGATCCACTAGAGCGTCGACCATCTCTACTAAACTTGACCATTTAATATCGTAAACAATACATCAAAATATCTATATAAGATTCATCTAATTTACTGAATAAACAAGGAGCCAATATGAAAACCACAAGTGAATTTAAACATGGAACTTGATGGTACTTACAAGCACATGAATGATGTTAATGTTGAATAAGAAAGCCATGACAAACTTGTCATTTGTTAGTTTTCTATATCATCTTAATTGGTTGGTATATATCAAAATTCAAAAACAAAACTTTCTTTAAATTACATATCAATGTGTCACTATAAATATATATCTAAAGAATGCAAGTGCAAAAAGAGATTACAAAACAAAATAAAGAAGATATATACCAAAATGATAAGAAAATCTCCTTGTCTTCATGACTATAATCAACACTCTCTTCTTGTTCATTTTCTTTGTCGTCTTTACCTTCATCTTCTACAAATGTTCCTTCTTCATCATCAATTTACCCTAACAATGAATTATGTGGAATTGTAGAGACTTGATTAAGAACATCATCTACAACTATCGGATGTAAAGGCTCATAATCGGGTTGATACAAGTCTTCAATCTCATTATTTGGAGCTTCATTGGTCACATTAATGTAGGCACGTACTTTGATCCTCATTATACTGAAATAATCATCTTTCTTTATCTTTCTTGAAACTTGAAGTATATAACAGACTTAATCAGCTTGTGAAGCTAACACAAATGGCTCGAATCTTCTCAAGTATTTAGTTGATATAATATCTACAATATCATGGTTGAAGTTGTGTGACTCTCTTCTTAAGATCATACTAATCATAGAGAAACAATATTACTTTATTTGCACCAAAGTATTCCAACTCGAAGATCTCCTTTAAGAGACCATAATAGTTAATATGATCTTCTGCATAACATGATCCTTTCACCATAACCCCTGAATTTTAAGTAGTCAATACCTCACCGTATTCATGTATGTGAAATTAATACCCATTTGCAAAGCAAGCTCCATATGACTTTACTTAGAAAAGAAGACCATAAGCTCAGTATTTTAATAGCTTTTGCTTAAGGCTGAGATCAAGTTGGTTTACATGATTTCTAAACCACTCGGGAAATGTCTTTCTGAATAAGTTTAAGATATCATCATCTTTTAGAATAGGACAATTAACTATTAATTTTTCTTTGAATTGTCTGTAATTGAAAATTTAGAACATAATCAGATAATATATTATTTAGGTATTATTAAATGGACGTATTGAGAAACATATCGATAAATACTCGATAAAGGGTGAGACTCCATCACATTTGTCAAGAACATATAACTTTACAGCATCTTTCTCACTTCAGGTTAGTAGATATTCTTTTACCTTTTCAAATGAATAAGTACTAGAATAAAAGACAAAAAGTATATTATTTTGTTCCTCAACTCCCATATCATCATTCCTTTATACTCGATTATGTATTGTTTCAACATCTAGTGAGAACTATCTAAAACAAAATGTGGCAACTTCTTTGTAGATATATTAAGCACTTATTAAACCTTCCAGTCTATTCTTATTTCGAACTTTTTGTTTCAAGAAAAGCATGTACTTAATAAGAATGTGAATAAATTAGATAAAAGTGCTTGCAATAACAAATGAAAGAACAAAATTTCTTTAGTATAACATATACCTCTTGAAAGGATACATCCATCGATATTACACCGATCCATTCACTTTAGCTTTGTAAGGCAAGTGAACCATGAGATGTTCCATTTAGTCAAAGAAGGAAAGTGAAAATATCTTTTCAAGATTGCACAATATGAGAACAATATTTTCTCCAAAGTCTCTATGTCTTTCATAGATAATTTGGAGCAGCAAATGGCCTTAAAGAATTTACTTAGATTTGTAAGTACGTCTACAATAGATTTGGCAACAAACCTCTAAATACAAGGGGAAGCAGTCTCTCCATGATCACATGACAATTGTGGCTTTTCATTCCATTGAAAGTGTCTTTCTTGAGATCTACAAGTTTTGATATATTTGATGCATACCCATTTGGAAATTTTAATTTACTGATCCAGTTACATACTGCCTTTATCTGATTCTTATTGAGTGTATACGTTCCCTTAGCCATTTCAGTTTTTCATTTACATGCTCTATCAGATGCGAATCCTTACAACTACAAAGCAACTTCAAATCTCTATGAGTATCCTCTATGACCTTTATCTTGCCCTCAAAATCCAATACCATGTAGAACACATTGTCAAATACATTCTTTTCAGTATGCATGAAATCTAAGTTGTGACAAATTCAAAGCTTCAACCAATACGATAACTTCCAAAATATGTTGATCTTCATCCAATTGTGAGTATTCCTAAATCCCTGTAATGTTTGTAGACCACAACATGCTCAAAAATGATCTATTGAAACTTTGACAGTCGACTAAACAATTGCTCTCTCGACAACCTAAGAGGTGAGTTAAACAATTCAACTGTACTCTTATTAAAAGCTTGCCTCTGTTTTCGATATGAGTGGTCCATATACAAGAATTGACGATGGCAATCAAAGAAACATAGCTTGCGATTATATTAAAACTAGATTGACTTTGTGCATTCTAGACAATAAGGACAACTCATCTTTCCATACATGCTCCAACAAGGCATCTCATATTCAGGAAATCGTTGATAGTCCAAAGTAAGGCAACCTTTATGTTGAAAGTTTGCCACTTGCATGAATTGTATGTCTCAACTCCAATGTCCCAAATCATTTTCAACTCATTTATAAGAGGTCTCAAGTACACATTAATGTGCTTTCCATTATGACTTGGACCAAGAATGAGTAAAGACAAAAAACATGTATAGTCTCTTGTTATACATCGAAGGAGGTAGATTGTATGGTGCAATCATGATAGGCCAATACGAGTAATCTTTTCCTTTACCATGTGGATTAAATCCATCACTAGAAAGATTGGCAACATTGTTGTGGTTTTTTGTAGCAATGAAGGGAAAGACTCCTTTAGGACTTGCTAAGACTTGATGTCGGAAGGATGCTGTATATCAGTGTTCTACGTATGATCTGCATGTCATATTATATCTTCTGTAGTCTCACTATAATAGTACAATCTCTTTAGTATCAATGCTAATGGAAAATAATGAAGTACCTTTTGAGGTACACATATCTTTGAGTCACTTTTGTAATGAGACTCGTGACATTCTAGAATTCTAATTTGTTTTCGTGTTCCTTGTAGTACATAATGTAATGTTTTGAGAAAACATTAATCTTCACTTCTTCCAACTTTATCTTTCTTATCATCTTCTTTGTCTCATAATAGTTCTTCATTAATTCATGGTTCTTTGGCAACATTTTCTTGATTTTGCCTATCATGACATCAAAACAACTATCTGTCATGTCGTAATCGATCTATAAAGCTAATAACTCAGACACTGTCGATAACTTTGTGTAATTCTTACAACCTAGTCACAATGGCTCCTTTTCTTTTCTTAACAACTCACAAAACCCTTGGGATTCTTCATGTGATTCTTCATCAGCAGACAGGTTGAAATCAAGGCCTTCCACGTCCATCATCATGTTCACAATAGAATTCGTACTAACAAGAGTAATATTCCCATAACAAGGAAAGACCTTTTCATGTTTAAACCAACACTTGTAGCCTTCCACAAATCGCTTCTTACACACAAATGTAATTCCACATCCCTTCTCAATTGTTTTTTCAATAGTGCATATTTCTTTACTCGAACATATAATCCTATCATCACTTTCCACATTACCTTTGACTATAAGCAAAATTCATAAACTCCTGAATGCCACGTTGAAATTTGTTATACACTTTTTCATCCATGACTCATATATACATCCAATTATGATGAGAAGACATTTCTTTTTACAAAGGAAAGTTACAATAAGATGTCTAGATTGAAAAAAAAAACATTATTAGAGAGCGTTTTCAGTCTAAGTGGGATACTCCTTTTTAAAAACCATTCAACTACAGTATAAGTGTTATGGAAAAAAAAATGTGATAAATCAACAACACTAATCACAATATGAGAAATGTGATAAATCAACAACACTAATCACAAAAGTTCATAAAAAAAAAAGAACACCAATCACCAATTGAATAACATCTTTCATTTTGTCCACACTAAAAAAATCAAAGATCAAGCAACTACATGGGAAATTAGGTAGGTGTAACCATGCCGGCGACAGCCTCGAGGACTTCGACGCGAAAGGCCAAAATACATGAGGGATCGACAAAGTCACGGCAAAAATAATAAAAATAAATATGCACATGCAGGAGTCGCCACCTAGTCTATTAAAATGGAAGACGAGAAAAACCATATGAAACATGCAAATCATGCAATGGAAAAGTAGGTCATAAACCAGAAAAAATGGGTAAGGATCCTTGTTACGCATGAGGAAGCTATTAGGCACCCTCGTGCGCCCGATAAATCGGTCTTCTATTGGTTTCTCATTTGCTTATGAAATGTCGACTTTTCAGCCTTTGCTATACGCCCGAGGGCAGTATGCCATGCCATGCTTGGTGTCTTGTGTTAAATAAGGGTGCATGATGTGCAGGGGTGTGTCCTAATGCTCAGAAATATTGCTCTTATATCGGGTCAAGTATCAACGCAAAGGTGCTGCATAAATAAGATCAAGGATCTAAGTATTTTGAGCGATTTATCATCCTTGCTTAGCTACATGCCAAATGCAATCTTACATGCATGAGAATGGCTAAAAACAGAGTTGTGCCTTCCTGATATGTCAAAGAAGAAAACTAGGAAAAATCCAGAAGCAAATCGAAGTAAAAATCATGCTAGAAAGCTATGCAAAAGCCATTTGAAGAACCTACTGTGTGCTACTGAAAACAGGCTGCTGCGCTTGATAGGTGTGCCAAACTGGTGCTCCAGTCTGGTGTTCCACTTAGGTGCTTCTATGTGGGCCAAAAAGATGTGCTGAGAGAAAACAGAAATCCATGTAATGCCAAACCACATGAGAATGCATTCTAGAAAGTATGCAATATAAAATCTTTCGCAAAACTTGGAAAACATGCCTTAAAAATGAAAGAAATGCAAATGCAATGACCTATGGACCTTGTGCTCAAGGGCTGGTAGCCTCACACAGTATCACATGCTCAATGAAAGATGCAGGATTCAGCCATGCCACTGGATCATTGGTTGATGCATAAGGTTCTCCATGTTGAAGTAAGGTGCAACCAGCCTACCAGATTCTGACCAGGGACTGATTATCCAAAGAGAGAAAACAACTAGGAAACAATCTTGCATAAAACGGAAAACATATATGCAAAACCATGGAATATAAAAGAGCAAGCAGTAAAAGAACCTGGCTCAAAATCATTCAGAAAACCATGCAAGCAGATATGCAAAAGTGAATGTTTTACTCTCTGACCAGTCTGGTGCTCCTACATGGGCCGCTAGAGTGGTGCGCTGGAGAGGTGCGCCACTCTGGTGCGCCATATAGGTGCTCCCCAGAAAATCTGGATCAGATTGCAATCTGATCCAGAACCTGACCCAGAATAAAGATGGGCGATTTATGCTAATGCAGGTTGATACATGCAAGTGTTAAGAGCATGATGGGATGCATCTGATCATAGCTATATATTATCATAAAAAAAGACAAGATGACTAAATGGGTTCATGGCAAGAACACATGCAAAATGCAAAGGATACAAACATGGAACATTTAAACCCAACAGAACATGTAAATGATGATTATACCAAGAATATAATAAGGAAAAGACTGCTCATGCAGGCGATATAGTGCAGATTTTTACACTAGAAATAAATTAAACATGCTACAATCAAAGTGTAGATTTGCATGAAGAGCATCTTGCAAAGAGGATAAATAAATTCATCATAAAATCCTCATGAAGATATAGGAAAATTCAGACCATATATGGAGCTTCTAGCATGCTATTCCATTGCAAAAGAACAAGAAATTAAAAGAAAAGTGAGAAGGGCCTACCTTGTCTGAGATGTTCCTTCAAGAAAGAAAAGAAAGACCCAAGATAATAAGCTCCTTGATGCTTTAGAAGGGCTGAGAATACCTCTAGATGCAAGGGAAAACTTGAGTGCTCAAGTGGATGGTTGTAGAATTCTGGAGAAGGCTAGTGCA
>JAMKQA010024472.1:0-15632 GCA_024699735.1 Posidonia australis
TGACCAGGTTTATTGCATTTGAAGCACAGAGGAGGTTCGTCTTTATTTTTGTCTTTAGGTTTCCTATTAAATTTTCCTCTCTTTATAAATCTTTTAAATTTTCTAGTTAATAAAGCAATATCATCATCTTCTTCTTCAGATTCATATTTTATTGTATAAGACTTAACCCAAATTGAAATAGTGCTTATTAATTATCACCAACCATCCTATCATTAGAAAAAATAAGTATTATAAGTAATAATTTCAATAGATAAAGTAATTTCAATAGTAATATCAATAAATTTAATTAAAAATAATTTTCATTAATTGGTTTTTAATTTTACTGTCAGGTGTTAATGTGGAGGGAGCCATTAATGTTTTCTTGAATACATGTAGAAATTGAAGTTTTATATAGATACTGAATTTTAGTAGAAAATATATTGAAATTTTATGCATACATTGAACTTTATAGTGGTTAGTAAAAATCAAGCAAACTTCATCTTTGTGTATAAAACTTATCCCTAAATTGAAAAAGACATATAAACAACCATCCTATCAAAAGAAAAATCAAGTACCATAAGAAGTAATTTTAATAACTAATTCAATTGCAATATCAATAAATTAAATTGAAAGTGACTCATTTGGACTATTTAAGGACAGTTATGCAACTGAACCACTTCCTTTATATATATATATATATATATATATAACATTTGATTATCTATTTAATCATTTATTACACCATGCTCATGTCACCGGTTCAACAGGTTCAGCTCACTGGTTGAACCCATGAGCCGACCGTCCCTTCGCTATGTTGGGTCGATGTCTGGTCTGATTTTGAAAACCTTGGTTATATATTTAATGTTGATAGATATCTGTTTACCAAGTATGGTTATATATTTAATGTTGGTTGATTTTCTGTTTATCAACTGTGGTTATGTATTCTTAGATCTGCCTCTCGCAGATCTGTCTCTTCCTCCTTCTATCCTCAGTCTGATTAGACTACACCTACTAGTAGATCTATGCCTAGCAGATCTACGCCTATTCGTTGGGACTTTCCTCTCCTCCGCCTCCTCTCCGTCTGAGCATAGTCTCGTCGACGAGTTCGGCCCCTTGCCTACTTGCAGATGGGATCGACCTCTCGCCGATGTTGGTCTTCTCTCGTCAGGTATACTATTAGAAGGTATAAACCTCAGCTAAAACATTTTCTTACCCCTTCCTTTGCATATTGATCTGGAATTTGTTGGCATTTTATGGCATTTGTTGGCATATATTGAGCTTTATGGTGAATTTTTTCTCTGGTCAGCTGTTCTAGGGTTTAGGCATTTATTTGCCTGAATCCGAACACTCTGATTGTGATATGGAGGATGAAATTATAGTTTCTTTTCTACTGAAAATTTTCTTTGATTCTTGATTATACTTGTGAGTCTTGGACTGTGATTTATCTCTAGCAGATGTTGTTTCTGTTCCGACGACTCCATCTCGGGTTCGTCGGTCCACCGAAGAAGAGATATTGTGGCCTTTTGAATTTGAAAAAATGAGGTTCTGCACTCCATTTCGTCTTTTCAGCAGAACAAGGATATGGAAATTGACCCTATGGCTACAAATAATGACCAACAAGATTGGGAACAAAATACATCTACTCCTGCTCTCTTGGATGACAATCCTCTATAATGGCTAACGTTTTGTTGATCGATGGAATTTCCTTTATTTTCAGGCTTCTTTCTGCTTACTGCATTTTAGACATCTTGTTCCTAAATTGTTGGAACTGAGATTCTGTAATATTGGTGAACTTTGGATTCTTGATTTCCTTGGATTTTTTTTCCCTTGGGATTGATATCTAATACTACTTACCATTACCAAAAAAAAACTGTGGTTATATATTTAATGTTGATAGATTTGTGTTTACCTAGTGAGGTTATATATTTAATGTTGGTGCCTAGTTGTGCAATTCCTTCACATTGCCTAGTTGAATGTTATTTACCAAAATGACTACAGATTTGAAGTAAATGGGAAAAAAATAAAGGGTATTAAGTACCCATTACGCAATGGCAATTTGACATTGTCAGTATAGCAATGGTAGTTCTAGATGCTAGGTAACTTATACTTCTCCTTGGGGGTCTACCGTCTATTGATATTTATTGCCTACTAGCCGTATCTCAACAAAAAAATGGTCGCAAATACAAAAAAATTGTCAAGAGTTAAATGAATTGTTGATAGGGATAAGAACATCAAGTACTTCCACTTGGCCGCCATCAATAGAAATAGGAAAAATTCCATTACTTTTATCAAAAATGCTCAAGGTGTTTTTGTCTTTGAATTTCATAACATCATGCATGTTTTTGTTTCTTATTTCAAAGATATTTTTACATCCTATCATCCTAAGCCTCTTTTACCTACGAATGATCTCAACTGGAGCAAGTTCTCGAATATGGATAACACCTTTTTCAGAACATCCCCTACGTTCACTAGACTAGATATAGTCCATATGATCCAAGATTTCTCTGCCTCTAGTAATATGCTTTCAAACTTAAACCATACTCTCATTACCTTAGTGCCTAAGAAATTCATTTGTAAAGACCCTATGGATTATTTCCCTATTAGCTTAACTAATGTGCTTTATAAGATGATCTCCAAACTCCTTGCCATTTAGGCTTAAAGTTTAACTTCCAGAGATCATCACTTCCCAACATGGCGCCTTTCTGAAAGGTAAGACAAATTTGTCACGATATTGTCATTACAAGAGCGGTGATGCATTTTATAAACACTTCTGAGACTACTAGCCACTCTTTTGCTCTTAGATTAGACTCGCCTAAAGCTTTTGATAAGATTGTGTGGTCTTTCCTCAAGTATATTCTTACTGTGATGGCATTAGATGATCAATATTGGAACCTGATTCATTAGTGCATCTCGTTTGCTTTTTTTTTTATTTTAATCAATGGACATCCTAAAGGTTTCTTTAGAGGTTCTTGTAGTATTTGTTTTTTTTTTTTTTTGTAAACGATATTCTATTATCAAATAAGTTAATACAGAACAGTATAAGGTATTGTGCTGAAAAAATATTACAGAACCTTAATTCCAGTAATTTAGAAACAAGATGTCTAAAATACAGTAAGCAGAAAGAAGTCTGAGAATAAAGGAAATTGCTACGACCAACAAAATGTTAGCCATTACAAGAGATTGTCTTCCAAGAGAGCAGGAGTAGATGCATTTTTTTTCCAATTTTGCTGATCATTATTTAGAGGCAAAGGGTCAAGTTCCATATCTCTGTTCTGCTGGAAAGACGAAATGGAATGCAGAACCTCATTTTGTTCTTGTAGTATTTGTCAGTCTACCCATGCCTTTCCTCTTCATTGTGGTTATGGAGATTTTTTTTCTGGAATGATGACCCAAGGTACTCAGGAAAACCTCAACAATGGTATTAAGATTTCTGGATGTGCTCCGAGAATCTCTCATCTTCTATTCACCAATGAAATCCTCATCTTCGATTGGGCAAATGTTAGGAAAGTTTGCACGATAAAAAATCTCCTTCCTCAATTTGCAAATATGTCTTGTTAGTGTGTAAATTTTGATAAATCTTCTATCTATGTCAACAATAAATGCTCAACTTCTTATAGAAATCAAATTAAAGACATCCTTAGAGTCAAATATATGGTTACTTCTGATAAATATCTTGATGCATGCAATGCAACTAGTCAAGAACAACGCAACAACTTCCTGAATCTTGCAAAAAAACTACGAAGAAGCTTTCCAACTGGAAAGCTAAATGTTTTTCAACGATTGGTAGATCTGTTCTTCTCAAGCACTTACTTGCTATTATCCATTCATACAAAATGAGCACTACACTTGTACCCCACTAGTATCTATAAAAAATTGGAGCTATTCACCGTAATTTTCTATGGGATTTTGATCAAGAAAGTTGTCACTGTTACATGGAAGCTTGGAGTAAATTCCAAGAATCCTATTATAAGATGGGCTTGAGCATCCCATGCATGCATTCTATGAATGAGGCTTTACTTGCAAAGCTTTGTTAGTGTTTTATTACTAAACCCAACTCTCTTTGGACCAAATTGCTTACAGGCTACTCTTCCTTAGGTGAATTTTATTATGGCCAAAGCAAGCCTTACCTCCTCACCAACTTGAAAGTAATTGGTGAAATATAAGGAATTTCTTATGAAAAATTGGTACTGGAGGGTTGGTTCAGAAGCTACAATTAATATTTGAGAAGATACTTGGATTCATAGTCTTTGTGACAATATCAATTATTTTCACAATAACCAAAGTGTCAAGTTGGTGTGAGAGCTCATCAATGATAACTCCAAACCTTGGAATTCCAGACTCATTAGTGACACATTCGATGACTTCACTGCTTGTGCCATCTTGAATACTCCCATTACTGAGGGCTAAGAGGATGAATATTTTTGGCCTTCATCTCACTCAAGTTACTTTATTGTTAGTTCATCATATCGCTCCTTGTTAAGGAAAAATATTAAGGCTAATTCTCCTCTCTTGTTGGTAAACCATACAACACATTATATAATGTCCAAGTGCAAAAGATTGATGCCCTGTGTAAAGTACAAATCTTGAGATGAAATATCATCCAAGAACCCCTTTGCTCCTATTACCACCAAGAAGAAGAAGAAGCTAGTGATCACCTCTTTTGGTCTTGTCACTTTATCAATGAGGTCTGACACTACTTTAGCATTCATCCGAAGAAGATATCCTCTCATGATAATCTCCCGGATTGGACCCTTATGTGGTCTAGGCCTCCTCACTCTATGTCAATCGACACAAAAGTGCACCAAAAGATTGGTACTATTTTGTGGAGCTGGTGATTTGCTAGATGCTAGTTCATTTTTCACGACATTTGTATGGAACACAAAGATATTGCCATCAAGGCTGAAGCTACCTTAAAGATTATCAACTTATACTCAAATCTAAATTGTGGTCAGCTTAGGGAAGTTTTGAGAAATATGAGTTGGAGCCCTCCTTCACCTGGTTGTATCAAAATTAACTTTGATGCTAGTGTAGCCTTAGACTGTTCTTCTCTTGACATTGTGGCTAGAGGAGATTAGTGATACCATATTCTCTCTTATGTACAATTTGCCCCTGTAATCCCTCCCAAACAAACAAAGGCAATTGCAATCCTCATGGTTATCAAGTTTGCCATTAAGTATGGCTGATATTGTTTTTGAAGATATCCTGGAAATAGTCCAAAATTTGAAAAATGAAGGAAGTGTCACACATTGATCTATTTTTCATATTATCACTAAATGAAAAATGCTCAGTTCTAACTTTAACTCTTTTTCGTTTAATTTTGTTCCAAGGGAAGCAAATGTCTATGTTCATCTCTTGGCCCAAAAGGCTAAAAGAGATAAAATCTATATTTTTTATGATGACCCCCTAGACCAACTCTAATTTCCTCTTTTCTGTAATCAAATATCCTTGAGTGAGAAGATAAGCTTATATATTTTCATGTCAATTCTTCAAAAACCCACACACTACAACAACTATACTATTAACTAACTGTTACGGTGTAGTTACTCAGAAAGAATGAAACTTATACTTTCCTTTCTTATAAACTATAAGATGAAAAAAAAAACTACCGTTTGCAAAAAAAAAAAAAACCCAACAACTACACTATTCTCTTGGGCATCATCACAGCACTACCAGAGCATCATCACAGCACTACCATTATCACTACCAAAACTAAAACAAGTCTAACAAAAAAAAAACAGCAAGTGGGACAAGGATTACTAACATACAAATATGCATGTGAACAAATCAGTCTTGGTCCCTGCTCTTCCACTCTAATCCTCCAACTCTGTCTCATTTGACATTTTAGCCTGGTAATCTTAGCCTATGTTTGAATGTAGGAATAAGGATGGAATAAAGTTAGAATTGGAATAGTAATTCTGTTTGAGAAGTCAAAAAGTAGAATAAAAATGGAATAATAATATATATTCTGATTTACTTATTTCAAAATAACTATTCCGTTGGAAAGGTGGAATGCATTTATTTCGCTAAGTTATTCTCATACATGTATGTATACAGTGTGTTTATTTTTTGTATAAAAATTAATACATATATAATATAATATATACATATTTTAAACTAGATATATATCTTAATAATCAAGTTGATTATTATTAATCTACGTGTTTTTCATTTATTCCAATACTTATTTTACTTTTCATCTAAATCAGAAAATCTCCCTATATACACTTATTTACCTTTAAAAGAAAATCACTTCCAAACTGAATAGCAATATCATCAGAATACTAATACCACTTTCCATTTATTCCTATTTTTCTTATTCTACATCTAAAGAGGGGCAAAAACATCACTATGTTTACATATACAATAATGGACAAAATGAAGCTATACATGAGTACACAACTAATAAGTTGTATATGAAAAGTCAACCACTATTAGATTGTTATCTTATGATTATAATGTGTGTAGGAAAATGATAAAAGAAAGGAAAAAAAATCACTTTAACTATTCATAAAGAATCTCACGGCCAGGGAGAGTGGAACTCACACTTCTCTCTCAGGTTCGAATCTCACAGACCACAAGGAGAAAAAAAAATCTACTGATTTAAAAAAAAAAACTATTCTTAAAGAATCAAAGATCAATATGTATATTCACACACAATCTCATTAAACTATACAATAATAACATCTACGCCCAACCTTCCCATCCATGAAGTATAAAATAAAGAGTAAATAAATGCACATCTAGATAGTAAACGATGCAGGTACGAGACAGGTAAAGCTTTACTTATATCTTTATTCTTTAAATTCTAACAAGTAACCGAACGGATATAGACTCACATTCTTTAAGTTTCTATTCTTATCCATTCCATTTACTCGTTGTAGAAATATAGAATGGCTAGCATAAACAAGTAATTAGGTAGATGTATGTTTAAGAAAAAATAGAATGTTTTAGTATACAAACGTTTATCTAATGAAATTCAAATGATACATTGAAGATAGTAACATTGAATTTAGGAATGTTTAAGCAGATAAACATATATCATATTAAAATTACGTGTTTGAAGACAATAACAATGATTGAAGATAAATTATCTTCGATAATATAAATTAGTCTCTTCATTTTATATAATAAATAAATAGATGACGAGTAGATGATAACTTTTACCTATATCGTATGAGAACACAGGTAAAATGACTTACAGATAAATAAATAATGAAGTAAAAATATATTAACCTTTATTCGTATAAAACGAGACAAATTACAGATAAATACTCTTTCCATTTACAACATCACTCACCGAAGTAAGTTCTACCACTGTTTTAAATAAATAACCACTACTTTACCACCACCACCTCATTGTACCACACCCTCTCCACCGCGCCCACCCCCCTCTCTCTCTTTCTCTCTCATCTACAGCTTTCATTCATTCTCTTAGTGCGTCTTCCACTGCTACCTCTAACATCCCCAGGCACTCACACGGTCACTTCCTTTTCTGTACTCCACAGCTGCTTCCTTTCCTCTTCAAATTGCAGTATGGGTGGTTTTTCCTTTCTGGGAAATTCATAGAAGGAGAGAGTGGTTTAATGGCACGTATAAAAGTCTTTTTGTGGAGATGTATCCATATTGCTCTTCCTCAAAAGCCGTGGCCAAGTCATAATTTTACATGAGATGAGACACTATATAAAGTATAGTGGTATCATAATTAATTTAAAAAAACATGATACATGTAAAGAATTGTGAATTTAAAATATAATGAATATATAAAAATATTTTTTGTCAAATAAAATTTCTACCATAAATTTAAAAAATATCATAATAAAATTGAAGTAACCAACTTAACCAACGAATAGAGATGGAATTCAGACCGGATCGACTCAAAAATACAAAGGTCCCATCGGACTGGGCCGGGTCGGTCCACGGTCTATGGTGTTTCTTGTATGTTTTTTTTTAATATACATATATTTTTTTTTTACAGGCAGATCGACCTGATCTAGATTGTTTTCATAGGTCAAATTAGACCTAGTAAACAGACCTTAGCGGACCTAGACCTTGGACTTGACACGGCCCACGACCCACGACAGGTCTGACCCAACCCAACCCACGGAATTCTAGGCCGGACGGTCCAGTCCGATTTTCTGATTTTCAGTGACTATTAAACTATTGAAGCTTAATGGACAGCAAAAGTATGTCACCCATTGACTCCAGCAAAGGCTTGGAAGAAATTTCTTTGACAAATGACATCATAAAGTTCAAAATCAGTTATAGGAAAGCAATAGCTTGCACACACACTCCTCTTACTGTCTTGATTAGCATCAAAATCTCCAACATAACTACGAACTATCCTATAATACACACGACTAATAAAAGACCTGCAACAAAACACATGGTAGTTCTTCATTCATGCCTTCTAAGATCCAAGATTCCAGGCAATGATCGTGTGAGGTGATTGACCGAAGTGGTTGGCTGATTGTCCTAGATGGGTAGAGGACAGTCTGACGGTGATGACACTTTGCACACAGAGTAGCTTTTGAAGGTGGGCGTTTCAACGGTTAAGACTAGCCCTGTTGGTGGTTCTGAGTTTTGGAACTACTCTTCATGGTTGGAGGCTTCCACAAGTCTCGTGGATCAAGTTAAATGTCGATGCTAAGGGATGCAGGTTCAGCTGCTGAGCTGCGGCTTTGGTGGCCAGGGACTCTTCTGGTGGTCGCGTCGCATCTTGTAGCAGCTTAGGACCTCCGTTAACATCTGTAATGGCAGCGGAGGCAACAACGAATCTTCATGCGATACACTCCGCGAAGAGAGTGAATTGGGAGAAAGTGATGGCAGGAAGTGACTGTCTTGCTGTGTTATTCAGTTGCTTCCCCCTACTCCTTCCGAGAACCTATTTGGAAAGTTGGCGGAATAGTGGCAGAATGTCTGGATTTCCAGTCTTCCAAGACGTTGAATTTGTTTTTGCTCCCAGAGAGGAGAACTATTGTGGACATAAGTTAGCTCAGGCCTCAGTGCACTGTGATGTATAGGTCACTCTGAGGCCGGGTGTGGCCCAGATTGTATTGCTGGTATTATATACTATTATCATGAATGAAACATCCTTTTTGAGTCCGATAGACTTGACAAGACAAAAAACAACAACAACAACAACAACGCAAACTACTCTCTTTCCACTGCCATTAACAAACACCATTTTCGATACACCTTGGTATTATCATTACCCAATACCATCCTAATCACAAAAACCCATCTCTGTGTAAAACACAGATTACCACCATACGATACGGTTGATTACTGTCCGTCTGTGCTATTTTTGTACAACATTTATTACTACCATGGTTGCATCACCGCAGCTCCCAAAACCCAGAAAACGCACCACCACCACTATCTACGCTTCTTCTTCGATCTCACCTCCTGAAGCTGTTGTTCCCATGGACGCAGGTGCAACAACCATCCCCATCCCAACCACCGCCTACCCCTCCAGCTACAGCAAGTTCAACAACGCCCTCAATGCCGGCCTCCTAAACCCAATGTCGCCACCACCACCACCTTCCCTCGACAAAACCACCCGATCGAGCCCGACCCTCTTCGAGATGATGGCGAACGAGCAAGATGGTCACAACCCAAGAGCCCAAATCGCTACCCAGATTGTAACCACTTCCCACCACCCGAATACCAACATGGCGACCACGACAATGAGGAGCCACGGCCACCAGCACCAGCACCAGCAGCCGCCGCTTTCTGCTCAGGAACGGCAGCTGCTGCTTCAGGAGAGGGTTCTTGACATTGTGGGCTGCTCCAGCCCCGGGAACCAGCTCAATGACCCGGACACAAGTGATGTGAGGCTCACTCTCAGCTCCAAGGACGGCCTCAGTATCACCATCAATGTACACCGCCAGATCCTTGTGGCTCACTCCCGGTTCTTCGCCACCAAGCTTTCTGACCGATGGTCCAAGCAGCAGAGGTCCTTGCCTCATCTTGTCGAGATCTCCGATTGCGACGATGTCGAGATCTACGTCGAGACGCTTCGCCTTATGTACTGCAGCGATCTCCGCCGGAGGCTGCTCAGGGAGGATGTCTCCAAAGTCCTCTCCATCCTCAAGGTAACTTTTTTTACCAATTTGTTCTTGGTTTGATTTAGTAGTAATAGTAGGTAAGTGCCAGTTGATGGTATCGGTATTTGATTCTAGCAATTTTCGGTTTGAATCAGTTAAAGAATTTGTTATTGGTTTTGTAGTGGTATTATGCCAGTACCTGTTGATTGTATCACTATTTGATTCTTGTACTTGCGTTTGTATCGATTTATTCAAGGTATGTGCGGCGATATCTTTCGATGCCGGGGTTTTGTCGTGCTTGGAATATTTGGAGGCGGCGCCATGGGCCGAGGATGAGGAGGAGAAGGTGGCGACATTGTTGTCTCAGCTTCACCTTGAGAGTTCTGGGGCAGGGGAAGTGCTTAAACGTGTCGTGGCTCCCTTCTCGGCATCTGCTTCAGGGGAAGGAAGTGGTTGTGGCAATGGGTATGTGAATTCTAAAACAAGCGAGGAGATATTGCTCCGGCTTCTGCAGGTGGTTTTAGAAGGGAAGGATGAGAAGGCTAGGAGGGAGATGAAGGATCTTGTTTCCAAGATGTTAAGGGAGAATAACACCAAGAACGGTGGAAGTAGCAGTGTTGCTCCCAATCACGATCTCAGCAAGGAGTCACTTTACTCTGCTTGTGAAGGCTGCCTCTATCTCCTGAACCATCACTTTGCACGGGCAGCAACGTCTGATTTTGGAGAAGTTGGTCAGATTGCCAGGCAGGCCGATAACCTTCATTGGATTCTCGACATCTTAATCGACCGGCAGATTGCCGATGACTTTCTGAGGACTTGGGCATCGCAAGCGGAGCTTGCAGAAATTCACCCAAAGGTTCCGGCAATTCATAGACATGAGGTTAGCCGGGTCACTGCAAGGCTCTTCGTGGGGATTGGCAAGGGACAGATACTAGTGTCCAAAGAGACAAGATGCTTGCTTCTTAGGACGTGGCTTGAACCATTCTATGAGGATTTTGGATGGATGAGGAGAGCTTGCAAGGGTCTTGACCGGCATTTAATTGAGGATGGGCTGGGGAATACTATACTAACTCTTCCCCTTGCCCTGCAGCAGGAGATATTGCTAGCATGGTTCGACAGGTTCTTGAATTCTGGGGATGACTGCCCCAATATACAGCGGGGATTTGAGGTATGGTGGAGGCGGGCTTTCTGGAGGAGGCATGGTGAGCCAGATCGAGCTCAGCATCTAAGGACTGCTGCGGCCTCGGACAGTACCTGATGATTGATGAAGAAAAACAATATTTCCTTTGGTGAGAGATACTGCTGCATTTCTTTTTCTTAATTTGTTACCTTATATTTAGTTTGTGGGTTTTCTGTTTTACACATTGTCTTACCACCCTAGTCATCATCTTCAATGTCAAACCAGAATTGTTTTAGGCACCTGTACTAAATCCAATATGGTGGTTTAGGAAAACGAAAATACTCTGGTTCAAAAGTGGAAGTTGGAAAGATGATTCTCTGCTTATGTTTGGAAAAAGTGCTTATAACCTTTTTTACTATTAATCTGCTTATTTGTTCAATCTGGAGAAAATGTTGTAAACTTACTGGTTGCAATGTTGATTTCCATAGTACTAATCTGTTTGTTTCGCAATAGTCTGAGTTCTTATTCAACAAATGAATGATGGACGGTGCTTGTTCCAGTAAAAGTTGGTAAACGCACTTTACATTAGGTTAATTAGTTTATGTAATTCCTAAAGATGTTAAAAGCTTGTTATTCTTACAAGATTCTAATGATATTGGTGCTACGGAACTGATCTACATTGTGACAATCAGGAATGCACACATCTAGTGGAAATATTGCATTAAATCATTAAGGTTGTTGCTTCAGAATATCATTGGCTTATTTCAACCTATAGTGCAAAAAAACTCTACGTAATTCACACGAATGCTTGAAGCCACTTGGAAAGTCCAAGTTTTAAAGCATCATTAAACAACCATTTCTCATTTTTCTAAATTTAGGTATCAAAATTTGATAGATATGGTGAAAAAGTTCAATTGTTGTGATAATACACGAAGTTTTTATTTATTGGTAATAATACATTGTCCCTGTATAGATCCAGAATAAGTCCTGGAATAAAGTTAGAATAAGAATTATTGTTCTATTCGGTTGTATAAAAACACAAGGATATAATAGATACAAGGATGATAGATACTTAAGATCTTGTCATCCTATTATGCACAACGGCCTGTGGTTGTTCATGTTCGTCAAGCCACTTATGCTGGTAACCGAAGTGTTATAGACATAATTAACATAAATGCTGAAATTAATAAAATCTTAACATGATGTAACAATTAAAGATGTAAATTTAGGAATTGCATATTCTTATCAGTTGATGGCAGAACTACCTATAACATTAGGCAGATATTCTTGTGAAAACGTTTAAATTGTCATGTTATTACACTCCCAAAATAAAATTCATGTTAAAAATTAAACATATTCAGTCCCTGGGGACCTTTAAATCTTCAAAAACTGGGTGCAAGTTAATATACACTTGTGTTTGTCAGTGTTGCGTTGAATTGCACGCAGAGGCCATCAACTTGATATCAGATAACTTTGTTCATAGATTTGCGAAAAGCAATCACTATAAGTAGAATTACAAGTCCACAATAAGAAAAAATATTTAAGGTTTTAAATGATCATATTGTTACTTTAGAATCATTTTGGTGATAAAAAATGAAAAGCTAAAATCATAAAAAACCACTTTGATACATGTAGTTGAGCATCTGCCTATCTTCTCAATATGAAGGTGATTTGGTGTGATGCCTTGTCATTCATTCATGAAATTATCCTTTAGGAATTGGATATAAAATAAAATATGTATTGTCTAGGGAGTGAAGCACTGCCCACTATTCAATGGCATATGCTGTTTTTGTACTGGTGAAACTCGTGTCAGACGTTAAATTCTGTTCTCTGTATCCCTTCTACTTGTGTAAGTTTTTTATAGCATGCATAACAAACATACATTTTAGTGTTTCTGAAAGCTTCATTTGAGCATTCCCCAGATTTACCTTTCCATTATTCCTCATTGAACAGATTATTCATCATTGAACTGAGCTAATCCTATATATGGAGTTTACTTTAAGTGGTTTTTGGTTTAGTGCCAGAGATGGTTGTGGCCGCTTCTGCACTATCGTCGTTTCTGTACCTGCAACAGTTGTGCTGTGCTGCCACTTAGCAATGACCCTACGCACTTTCAATCCACGTGTCTTTGATATTTCCATTGACACATGATCCACCTTGTATTTGCTTCCCTGAGTTTGGTAGCACAATTTTTTCTCATTTACTAACCTGAAGCTGTCATTGAGTTGTTAGACCTTTAACTTTAAATGTCTGATTTATGTGACTTAATTAACTTAATTAATAAGTTATCTCAATTATGAGATACATTAAATTAAGTGGTGTATGTGAGATATTATTATATAATTATAAAATATGTTATTAAAGGGGCATTGTTCTAGGATTTCAACATACCATTATATAATAACTCTTCCTGAGTCTCTTGTTTTTCTTGTCAGGTAAGTTCCATATAGTCTATTAAGTGATATCAAAGTCACATTTTTGTTGTTATTTTTGTATTTCGGGGAAGATTTCATTATATGATTTTGCTTGTACACATCTAATTTCATGTACAATGATGGAATCACGAAGAAAAAATGTATTAAATAGAATATCTGATCTTTTGAGTGGTGTAGTCATTTTCTGGCCATTTCTGTTTGTTCCAGCAATTGAAATGATTTTTCAAGACACGTATGAAGTGGAATCGAGCTCTCCCAACCATCTTGGCCATTTCTAGTGGTTGGAATGACTTCTTTTGGCCATGCAAGCCGTCATCGATAGCCAAAAAGGCCTATTCCGACTGATGACAACCACATCTGGCCCATCATGGTGGCCCTTGGTGGGCACACCACTAGTGTTTGCGGCGTAGTTGCCACTTCTCCTCTTTTCCCCTTTGAAACTTGTTAGGGTTTTAAGATTAGTGGATAAATGAATCTAGAATGGATCTACTTATTCGATCCGTCCATTTATTGTTTTATTATTGTTTTATTCTATGAATGATTGCATATAAGTTCTGATAATTTTATTTTCTTA
This sequence comes from Posidonia australis, assembly GCA_024699735.1. Classification (NCBI taxonomy): domain Eukaryota; kingdom Viridiplantae; phylum Streptophyta; class Magnoliopsida; order Alismatales; family Posidoniaceae; genus Posidonia; species Posidonia australis. The sequence goes on from JAMKQA010024472.1 coordinate 14,155, forward strand.
CTGCTGAGTTTTATTTAATCAGAAAAAAAACTCTATAAAGTCCTCTGATTTAATGGAAATCCCATAAAAATTTATTATTTCTTTCAAGTTTTGAGTTTTTCTAGTTGTTACACTTAAGTTATCTATTATTGTGGAAAACTTTGTAAGTTTTTGAAATATTTATTTGGTCCTTGAAGTTCAAATATTTGTTTCAAAATGTAAATTTGCATGATCATTGATCAGAATATAGTTTATGTTAGAATAAACTACTACTGTTTATTTTAAATGCATTTTAGTTCATGTTTTCATGCTTTAATAATTAAATATTTTTAAAAAGTATATTTAAAAGGATGATTTATACTGATACTTATAGATTTAATTATTTAAATATTTTATCTATGTGGTCTTTACATATTTTGGATAAATAAATATATAGATATCCCAATTTGGCAGTTACTTGCAAACAGACTCTTCGACAGAGCTCACTCAGCAAAGACAAGGCAATTCCTAGCACCAAAGTTCCATTTCACATACAAAACCAGCTCAAAACCCCTCACTAGCCTCCAACCCTAGCCAGTCCATCAGCCTAGGCCTATTAGCAGCCAGATACCCAAAACCAGTCCAAAATCCTTGTGATGGCTCAGGCGTGCATTTCTGGCAAATCTAGTCAGCGGATCTTACTTGTGGATATTGCCAGCTGATTTTGCCGTCTGATTTAGCCGAATGATATAGTCAACTGATATTGCCAGCGGATACAGTCAACTGATATAGTCAGTGCGGAGCCTTGTGTCAGATTCTTCAACTGCTCTGCTCTGCCTTGCTTCACCACCTACACCCGTCCTTCATTCGAGCTTTCGGCGCCCATGCGTTGCACAGCCTCCGCATGCCTACACCACACCATACCAACTGCGCTGCGTGCACGCGACCTTCGACAGCGACCCAACATGCAGTAGAAGGAAGAAAGCCACGGAGGTGGCATTTTTCCTAAGGGAGGCCATTTCACACACAGTCAGTATCGTCCTTTTGCGCCTGGGAGCCTCCATTGCACCTTGCATTGCCCCTCTGATTAGCGCATCCACCATTGTTGCCCATTTCTAGCTAGCCGACACCCAACCAAACAGCTAGTGCATCGCACGTATGACCACCCAAACAATCCCTGCACAACCTTGGTTCGCAACCCCGTACATCACCAACGTCTAGAGTAGGAAAACGGGCCGGGTTGCGTCGACGCAGTCCATGAAAGGCCAGGCCTGTTCAACCAGGCCATGGGCCCAGTACGGCCCATGGCCCGTATGTGGGCCAGGCCTACGGGTAGACGGGCCAGGCCGAGTAGGTCGGTCCATTGGGTTTAAAAAAGAATTTTAAAATTATTTTTTTTATTAATAAAAAAATATTTGAAATACAACATTTTTTTACATAAAAAATACAAAAGATATTTACATCATTTGTTTTACATTTTTTTTAAAATTTTTACATCAAGAATTATTCATTTGGGGAGT
>JAMKQA010024473.1:0-18394 GCA_024699735.1 Posidonia australis
GGAAACATGCTCAGAATGGAACCTTAAAACATTTAAGGTATAACTCCTCAAAACTCCCAAAATTCACACAATCTAGCATGATCCTTACACGAACACATCATTGAACTCATTTCCATCATTCCTACTATTTTTCTACAATTTTCCATGCATTTCTCACAATTTTCATGCAATTAATCCTACTGTTAACAAAACAGCAGACGGAGGAAAGGGATGGGGTCGCGTACCTGGCACAGCACACAGCGACCTTCCCCACACCCCGGCGAACCTCCTCTCGCCCCGACGGAGCCTCCTCTGCTGGCGAAATGCACGGGCAACTCACCACCTCCTCCCAGCTCGCGCGCCTCAGCTCCCTATCTTCTCTTCCTTTCCTTTCTCGCCGCACTCTCCCTCTGCCTACTCCCACCTCCCTCTCTTATTTCCGCCACCGCTCACATGGCGTCGATCACCCATCCCGACGGATGAGATGGGGAGGCACGGGCCTCCGTCGCTGGTGGCACGGGTGGAAGAAGAGAAAGAAGAAGACGAAGAATGGGTGGAAGGGCGTGGCTCGTGAGAGAAAAGAAGGAGAAAAAGGAAGAAATGAAAAGAGGAAAGAACGACACGTAAATCGAGGCAACTGTGCATTTTCAAATTGGACTCCACATGGATCCCAAATCACAAGCAGATGCACAGAAAGCCAACCACAACCTCACACTACCTAGAAACAACAGATTATCCATTAATAAACCATTATACACAACATTGCAAATAATTACATGGTTTATAATAAAAATGGATAATCAAGCCCAGATGTCACAAAACTGATCCGGGTTAGACTGACTCTCTTCATCAGAAAGCTTTGCAGATGATTTGTACGCGACAGCGGCCGTTTGGGTGTAGACGGTGTCGGTGACGTTGTTGGTGTTGTTGTCGAAGGCGGTAGCCTATCTGACGAATGCTGAGAGTGCTGGGAACTTCCCACATTGCAGCGAACTTTCCACGCGAGCGCTGGCCCGAATCAGGGATGCAATATGCTGAGCAAAGCCCCTATCGTTGGTTGTGCCCCTTTGATGATGATCTATAGACTCCTCGTCGGAAGGCCTATCTTTGATCTGGGAGACTTGTGTGCGCCAGCGACCGACGTTCTCCCCAAACGGTTCGTGGGGTCTTTGCTTCATTGCAATCAGATTCTCGCGTCTTAGGCTCAAGTCGAGGTTGAAGGAATATTGTTCCAAGAACGCCTGGCTAAGGTTGTCTCAAGTTTGGAAAGCGGTCGTGTCCAACAAAGTGAACCACTTGAGGGCAGACCTGGTCAGACTCTTTTGGAATAGGCGAATCAAGAGCCTCTCGTCGTCGTGAAGCTGCATGAGGTCTCCGTAAAACGCCTTCAAATGCGATATAGGCAACCTCTACCATTAAACTTCTCGAATTCCGGGATGTGGAAATTCTGAGGGAGTGTCACCTCTGGAAAGTGACAGAGGTTTCGAAATTGGTAGGACTGGTGGCCCTTGCCTTGCACTTGACGAAGTGCTCTTTCTAAATAACCCATCCTAGTAAGGAAGGCATCTAAAGTTGCTGCCGATTAGACAGGTGCTACTGAGGCAGGTGCCATGTATGTTGTATGGGTCGCGCATGTCCGCTCCTTCGAATCCACCCACATGCCTCCTGGTGTCGAGACATTGGGGCCAGCATACCCGTGCAAGGATGCAATGTGCGGTGGTACTGTGATAAATGTAGTGGCCCGAGTCTGATGCAAAGATGGATGGGAAGCATGCTGTGCTGTGTGTGGTGGAGAGTGTGGGAGCAATAGTTGTTGCACTGGCACGGAACCGGGCAACGGGCTCGAGAAATGCTGTGCTCCTGCCATGCGGAGGGGCTGGCCACCAGGTGATGGAGATGGATGTTGTGCAAAGTGTGGTGTGAATGCAGGAGGCAGGAGAGGCGCTTCCATTACTGGAGCCTTGAGTGGCTGGAGAAATGGTGAGGGCGCAGGTGCAGTGAAGTGTGATGGTGCAACTAAAGGGGCGGGGGGCACCAGGACCTCGAGGGTCGAAAAAAAGGGGACAAAAGTTGGATCGAGGTTTAGAGCCATGTGTTGCAGCTTCTGGGCGAGAGCGAGCAGATGTTGTGCTTGCATGGCAGAGGTCTCCTCGACAGGCGAGACGAAAGAGTGGGCATAGATGGAAACGAAGTCATAGAAACAGCAGAGGCAAGGGGGGATCGACATCAAAGGAGGAGGAAAAAACAGAATAGGTAAGCAGGGACAGAGGGGTCGAAGTTGGGACCTCCTCAAGAGCAACAAGAGGAGACTCGCCAGTCTGCTGAGCCATAGCAGTCCGCGAGCGTGCATGGAGAGGGCCTCGACGACAAGAAGAGGCACGAACTAGAAGACGAGCTATGATCGGAAGCTACACTAGCTCGGGGAAAGAGAAAAACACGAAGGAGGCAACCCGCAAAAGAGACGCTCGAGCTCCTGATCGAGGATCTCGCACAGGCTACCTATGAGAACTTGCAGAACAAACAAGTATCAGAAACTGGACAAAGATAGGATGCATGTTATTAGGGTGGCATGCAATGACACACAATGCAAATGAATGTCCTGGAATGCGCTCTCTCACAATGCATGTCTCGAGCAGGGCCAACCATACAGGACTCACTCATGGGTTTGGGTTTAGACATAGGCTAGAAATTAAGGTCCCGTCCCATGACAAAGTTGTGGAACGGTGGTGCGTTGGATGCCTCGACCCTGCCAAAGCATGGGTTGTACCCTCTACTAACACCGACACGACCCTGGACAAGGATGCAGGTTTATCGCTCGTCCTATGCCAAAGCTATAAAATGGAGAACTAGGGACTACCCTTTGCAGACTGTGGGTGGACTCAGAAGAGGAGAAGATGCATGCTTTCTAGAATGATCATACATGCAATATGCTTTATTGTCTTTTACTTGCGAGTTTTGTTAAGCCAGATAGGGGAGAGAGTGCATAGAAGTCTCTAGTTTTGCCTAAGTTCCGTTTTTATTGTTGTGGATTTTATGTTAAACCAGTTAGGGAGAAACAAACTTGTCTCTACTTTCCCTAAGATGGCAAGTGCGAAAAGGGAAAGAAAACACTGAAGCATAGCCAACAAACAAGCATACATCAGGCAAAAGCTATGATCATGGCATGTGCGCATGTCGTGTAAACATGATGGTGAAAGTGGAAAACATCCATCACATCAAAAGAAAGGTAACATGGCATGTGCGTGTGTTGTGGCATAGCATGTGTGTAAAGGAAAAAACACTCAACAAGCAAAAGACATGTAATAGCAAGCATGTCATGATAAATGCAACAAATATGGTGACAAGACGACAAATAAGCGAAAATTGGTAAAACGAAAGCTAGAGTCTATCTTGTCCCCAGCGGAGTCGTCAGTTCCTATGACCATGTCGGAACCGACCTTTCGCGGCGAGGAAGCGCGCGAAGGGACTGAAGAGGTCACAACGAAGATGGTGAATCTGAGGAAGGACGCTCAACTTGAAAACACCGAAGAAAACACGAAAAAAAGGAAAAGAAAATGATAAGGACAAAAATGGAGTTGTCACCTAATCTTTTTAAAACCAGAAAGACAAGGAAAACCGGATGTGATAAAACGTGAAAAAACAATGCAAAATGAATGCAAATGTATGCATGAATGTGTACATGCTCTGTGCCTAATGGATGCAACACATTGGTCATTGCGGGCCAGAAAAAGGGTAAGGACTCCTGTTACACATGGGGAAGGTGTTAGGCACCCCCATACGCCCGAGAAATCGATCTTTCTAGTCTTTTCGCTCGCTTGTGTGTCGCCAAATGTAAATGATCATGCATGCTTGTTAAGTCTAAAAGGATGTATGTCATATGCTATGCTGATATAAATGATGTGAGTGGGGGGGAAAATTAATGTAAATGGGCTCAACTACGCTATGTGAATCCTGGACCGTCAGTCAAAAGGATCTGACATAGTAATTGTCATCACCCTTAAATGCAAGTATGTCATGACGCATGATGTGAATGTCATGGTGCATGAGAGGGATTTGGGCAATGTTGTATAGTGATATGAATGTATGTGATTAAATGTAAAGTGCTAGGAGTGAGCAATGTAGTGTATCATGCATGATGGTATAAGTCATAAGCATGATTAATGTAAATGCAAGTGCATGTGCCTGGATTGATGGATATGCAGTGGAAATGGATTGGATAAGCGGGTAAGGGCTCAGGCTAGCTATCCGTTCTGTCCCTAGTAGACCCACGCATGCCACCGCGCAAGCTTGTCGCGCAACAAGGGTGTGCATACCAGTCACAGAACAGGGCAGCGAATCAGCGACCTTCGCCTCACTGCCTGGTAAAGTATGGCAATGCAAATGACTAAATAGATGCGTGGGAACCTAGATGGGACTACCATGAATGTATGCGTGCTATGAATTAGGTCCTAGGATGCGTGGATATGGGGTGGTGGAATGAATGGGGTGGTGGAATGAATGAGGTGGATGGTGCCAGAGCTCAACCTGACAGCTTGTTCCGTCCCTAGCAGAACTACGTATGTCGCACGTGCAGCCACGGTGTGCCTGCCGGAGACAGAACAAAGCTGCGAGCTTTGCCGACTGGCATACCCACATGCGATGATGCAAAAATGAATGTTATGCATGCATGAGCTTGAGGGGATGCTAGGGGATGTTCCTACATGCCTAGATGTAAGAGTGGTTGGGTGGATTCCTCCACCCACCTACGTCGCCGAAGATTATTCCCGACATCACGGAGGTGGAGAAGGTAATGGAAATGTGGTGTGGTACGTGGTGAAATAAGATGCAACCATGCTGAGGATGACATGACTGAGATGCTAGAAGAAAAATTAAAAAGAAAATAACCATTTAGAGCAGGGAAGGGGGTTAACTACGAGTGGATTGTCCACTCCGACGAGGCTCACGATGGCTGCTCTGGTGGCGTTAGCGCTTAACGGCTATGAAGGCGGGTCCAGAGGGCTGAGGAGGTGTTGGTGGAAGGTCTGGTGAGGTAATGTGGGGGCTGGTCCGGCGTTGTGGTCGTTGAGTTGTGGTGGGTCGATTTCCAGGCGACGATGGAGGTGGCTGACGGTGTTGAAGACTTGGAAAGCTTTGGCAAGAGGGAAGGCTCTGCCGAGAGGGATTGGCTATGCTCTGTCGCAAGGCAGTCGATGCTTGGACGAGAGGAAGGGTGGCTGACAGAATGGTTACCTAGGGATGGCTGGAGCTCGGGGTTGGTTTCCAGAGGAGCCAGTGATCCCAAGAGCAGCAAGAGGAATGACTCGTTGCTGCGGGAGGTCATTTTGGAGTGGTGGTGGCGTGTTGTAGGGGCTGGCAGGGCGTGGCAGGCATGGGTCGTCGGCGAAAGGCTGTAGGGTGGCTAGGCATGGCCGGGCGCGGGTGGGCGGCGAGGCACGACTGCAACAGGGCGTGGTGGTGGTAGGGTGTCAGGCACGCGAGGCAGTAGGTTGGACGACGCTGCGTCGTGGCTCATACGAAGTACAACGACAGCAATAGGTCGTGCAGCTCGCGAGGGACAACCCTGATCATCACACGCATCCACGAAGGGTGACTAAGCCGCACGACCGAGCCACGCATCCCACTGGCACATGGCACACGGGCTTGGTTCTGGTATTGGGCCTGGTTTAAGGGTTGGTGGGTTAGTGTTTAGGGCAATGTAGGATGTTTAGGTTGGTTTTAGGGTGTAATGGGATTTGGAAGGGGTGAAATGTCTCATTACCGCTGGAGCACGTTCTTCTGGAGAAATCCGGTGCGAGTGGTTGTCAAAATGGAATGTCTACAATTCCCAAAAGTGTCGCACCACCTAGCTTCTCTGAATATCGTCCTATTGCTTTATACAATGTCTTGTATTGGATCATCTCTAGACTTCTTGCTGAACGATTGAAGCCTTTGCTCCCACACCTTGTGGAGGATGCTCAGTGTGCGTTTGTGCCGGGGCGCACCATTATGGACGCTCTACTCACTGCCTACAAGCTAGTTAGCTAGTTCCACTTGCCTCAAGGCCATCCAAAGATGTTGTGCAAGGTCGACCTTGCCAAGGCGTTCGATTCGATCAATTGGAGCTTTATGCTGGAGGTGCTTGAGCAGTTGGGATTCGACTCGTGATGGTGCCGACTGGTGGAATGTATGCTTAAGGTGTCCTTCTCAGTTAATGTCAATGGCACTCTGTCTACTCCTTTTCTAGCCTCCGATGGACTTTTCTGGTGATGCCGCTCCGAATACGAAGGGGTACGGTTCGCGTCTCTCATGTCATGTTTGCAGATGACTTAATGATCTTTGGTGTCATAGAACTTGGTAATGCGTGTGCTATCCGCTCCATTTTAGATCATTTCTCTCGGGTGTCTGGTTTAGCTCTTAACCCTCGGAAGAGTGTGGTTGTGTTTGTGGGTTCAAAGGTTGATATTGGACTGCTCGTCCACGCTCTGGGAATCATGGAAGGTAAGCTACCCTTGCCCCACCTCAGCCTGCCTTTAATCTCTAAAAGATTGAGGAAGGACCAGTGTGAACCTCTCCTTACAAAACTAAGGATGAAGCTTGCTGGGTGGAAAAGGAAATTCCTGGCTATAGCTGGTTGGTGCACCCTTATTCATTCGATTTTTTGTTCTTCAGTCAGGCATTCGTTGACCATATTTTGTCTGATGGATGCTGTGATTAGGAAGATCGAAGCTCTCTTTAGGAAGTTTCTATGCAAGGAGGGGCACGCGCCTTCTGTATCCTGGGACTCTTGATGTCCTCCACGTGAAGATGGTGGTTTGGGATTGCATCAGATTGCTGATAGTAATACTGTTGGACTCATGAAGTGCTTCTGGTAGTTTACTTCTGGTAGAGATGCGATTTGGGTCCGGCGGATGGCAGAGAAGTATACAAGTCATCAGTCGGTGTGGCTGGTCTCTATGGCATGGTGGCCATCGTGGGCATGGAGGGGACTGCTTGGAGTTCACTCACTTATGAACCCTTTGGTGGCACAAGATCCTATGTAGCGGTTGTCGGACGTGAACAGTGGCTTTTCTTCCTCCTCGGCTTGAAATGCTATCAGATCCAGAGCAACTCCAGTTCCTTGGGTACCAGCGGTATGGTTCCGGGGACATATGCCTCACTTTGCTTTTATCCTTTGGTTAGTCATGCACACGCATCTTAAGACACAAGATAGACTAAGACGACTGGGCTCTTATATTGTATCAAGGTGTGTGCTGACAAGCGTATGAAGACCGAGAGCACCTTTTTTGGGAGTGTCCTTATTCACATGGTTTGGTTTCTGAAGGGGCATTTGTCTTCCATTGTGATTTTCATGGCTCTCTTGCTGAGCTTCTGGACCACTGCCTACACGTCCCTATTGTGATTGATCGACACAAGGTGCTGCTTCTAATAGTGTTCACTATTTACTATATTTGGATGGAGTAGAACTCTAGACTTTTTGATGACTCTCACTCTCCTCATGCTGTGGACCAGCTTTGGGAGGTCATTTTCACTATGATTCTGATGCATTTTGGGTAGTTACTTGTTGCTTTGGCCTTTGTTTTAGACTGTATGTATATGTGATATCTTTTGTAATTACCTCTCTAACTTGGACTAAGGAATAGCTTGTACATATTTTTAATATATATATACACACACTTAAGGGTTTGTCTTGCTTCTGCTCTGAAAAAAAAACTCCAAGAACAAAGTAGTTATCGCTGTGTTCAAACTTATTCCAAGTTAGTTTCTGAGCCATTACCTTGACATGTGCACAGAGTTTAATGTTCAAATTTAAAGCGCTAGATTTTGTGGCGTGCAAATCATTCTTCCACAAAAGTGGAATTTCATAATATAGCATATTATATTTCTTTTCATCTTCATACATCATGTCTATCAGTTCTTACATTATACCCTAGTTAAAATTAATATGCATTCTTGCAATTCTTCCTTAAACTCCGCGTGACTCCATATATCCTCGTTACGAAACAAAGAACTAGATGTAGGATGACAAGAACATAAGAATCGAACCTAGAGAAGAGAGAAAGAAATCGTTGTTACGGAGAATAAGTTGAGAGTGGAGGAGGAAAAGGAGGAGGAGAAGTCGATAACAACGGTGGCGAAGGTGGCTGTGATGGTTTTGGCATAAACTCTTATTCTACAGTTGACCAAAGAGGCTGTAAAATGACTCAGGCCAAATAATCCTTTGACAGGACATAAAAAACGAAAGATACTGCGACCAGCATACTCTCAAACAAATAACGACCAAGTGTTAACGCCAGCATGACTGCCCATATGTAATGAGTCACATGCATCGATCAGGTTCTTCAGTTCCTGTCAACCACAAGTGGCGACTTCATCGGCTGAACGTTTCCCAGTGACAGACGTCACATCTATCTGCCTACAAATAAAGGACGTCTCTTTTCATTCACCATGGAACCATGACAAAACTCAGCCCCCGTAGCCCGTAGGGTCGAGTCAGCACTGCATCATTCTGATGCCAATCCAGCTCAACCGCCCATCGTCTTCCAAAACACACAACCAAACACTCGCTAGAATTAATTCTCGCTTAGGCCATCAAAATTTGGATGATAGGATTTGGCTCGGCATGAGAACAAAATACGCCGAGAAATTTTGATGCATAGAACATAAACTACCCAATAGCATGATTGCACGTTTCCTCCTCAGATTGGTCAAAGATCGCCATATAAACCCCTCTCTCCTATACCTTTTTCCCCATCAATTTCCTTGAGAGCTTGTGACTTCCTTGTGTTGTGTATAGATTTCGTCCCACTCTTTGAGTGCCAAAGCTGAAGCAGAAGCAGAAGCAGCAGCAACATTCCACAGTGGAATGCACTTGCACTTCTGTTGATCAGAGAAAACCATTTTCTAGATAATTGAGGTCTTCTTCTAGGGTGAGATATATAGGATCGAGTTGCTTTATATCAATCGTCAAAAGGAATAAGAGATCAAGATGACCGTGACGCCATGGATTTCAATCATCAACGGGAACCTGGTGATCTATGGGAAGACGATCCTCACCGGAGTTCCGGACAACGTCACCCTCACACTAGGGTCCAGCCTCAACGGAGCTTTCATCGGTGCCACCACCTCGCACAGTAGGAGCCTCCATGTCTTCCCCGTCGGAACACTCAAGTAATTAAGTGCCACCACACACCTTCCCTTTCTTTTCTTGCACTTTTTGTCCGAAGACCAACATGGTTGATCGTCTGTAATTGCTTGTAGGCGGTTGACGTTCTTGTGCTGCTTCCGGTTCAAGCTGTGGTGGATAACGCAGAGGATGGGGGACTCTGAGAACGAGGTTCCGCTCGAGACCCAGTTCATGCTGGTGGAGAGCAAGGACGGGGAGGAGGAGGGTCATGGCGGTAACGATGGTGAGAACAACAACACCGTCTACAGTGTTTCTTCCTGTAGATACCTCGTTTTTGCCAATTTAAGTCCACATTACTCCACTCTGACCTAATTAAAATTAGAGGACATTTTTTATACAGATGCCTACATATAAGGAGTATGTAGTCAACTTTTTATTTTTCATAAAGACATAAGGAAGAAGAAATAACTGTATAGATACACTTATTAGATATCCATGAAATTTTCATTTAAATTAAACAACTATTTATTCTTGATTTAAAGGTCTTAACATTCAACATATTTTGTAAAATTCTAACCGTTAAATTTTAGATTAAAAATTAATAGTGAATATAATTCAAATTACGATGAAACTTTAATACATAGTAGATTATATTATAAATTAACTAATTATATAATTAGATTTTATTTTAAAAAACAGAAAACTAAAACAAATGGGGTGCCTACAGGAAAATTTCCCTATAGGCACCAACACAAACCATTTCCTATTAAAATTAAAACGAGACAAAACACATTTAAGTCTACATAAAATCCAATCAACCAAATAGAAACCCTAATTAAGTAAGACCCAATTAAATCCACTCAAAATCCAATAAGAACCTTAATCAATCAAAATTTTAAATCCAAAATAAACCAAGAAACCCAAAATAAACACAAAATCCCTAAATAAACTAATAAACCCTAATTTAAAACACAAAAACCTTAAATTAAAACCATAAATCTAAAATAATTCAAAACCCTAATTTAAAACCAATTAATTAGACCTTAGTCACAAATTTAATTAAAATCATAAAACATAAATAAAAAGCCTAAGTTAAAATTCAAAATCCTAATTTTAAAACTTAAAATTAAAAACCCTAAAATCCATGAAAATCCAAAAAAAATAAAATAAAACCAAAAAAACCTAAAATAATTAAAACCCTAAATGAAAACCTAAATAAAATACTTAATTAAATCAAGTGAAAATCATTTAAATCAAAACCTAAATAAAATACTTAATTAAATCAAGTGAAAACTAATGAAATATGAATTTAATCTAATCAAATCCAAAATTTAAACCAACAAAATCAAAATTGGAAATTAAATCAAATAAATCCGAAACCAAAAATCAAGAGAAAACCCTTTAATCCATTTAAAACCAAGATAAATCATTTAATTAAATTTAAATCATCAAATAAAACCTTAATTAACTTAAAATATTAAAACACAAATAATCAATCCAAATCCCCAAATCAAATCACAAATAATCAAATTAATCTTAAATTTAAATCACAAAACAAAAGAAAAAAAAAAACAAAAGAAAACCAAACCCTAAGCCCAATTCGTAAGCCTAATAAGCTTAGTAAATCCTTAAACCAGAAACTTAGGCAACCAGGAAAATAATTCCGACGAGCCCTTGATTTCCGACGAATACTCCGACGATCAATTCTGAGAATTCCGACGTTGAATCCTTGACCCTGCGATCTCCGGACCTTCCTCCTGGCCACGCACTCAATCCTACGGCACTGGCCCCTTGTAAGGAGGATCGACGACAGGGAGGAAGCCTGCCAAAGTTTAAAACCTCCACACCACCGACAGACGAGGGGCTCTCGGCTTCCAGCCTCTCAAGCGTTTGAATCCCTCTAAACCATCCAACCCGCATCGTGCAACCCTCTCTGACCTTTCCCCAGCCCAAAAAACCCCCTTTTAGCAGTGGCCAGGGCATCGCTGGAGAAGCCAGGGATCGCCGCTGCCGAGCTCCGCTGGGAAACAACCGACAGCCAGGTAACTTTCCTTCCCCTTGATGGAATCAAGTTTGGATTCCGTCTTCCTGGGGTCTTTTGCTTCATTTCCATGTGTTTAGGATAGGTTTTGCGTGCCCAGCACTCCTAGTCGCGTCTTCTTCTTCTTCGTCGACAATGTGTCTATCATCACCGACGAAGCTTAGCCTCACGGGTTAAGACATGATATGACACCTCTCCTTTTCTCCTTCTTCTTCATCCCTAGGCCCCCCTTCGCTCAGGGAGGCTTTCCCAGGCCTCCAGTGGCCGGGAAAATGCTGCCCGCGTCCCGCCGCCGCCGCCTACACCCATCGCAGAAGTCTGAGATGAACGGAGCACTCCAACTGCATTCAATCCCAGTCGGTCCTCTAGGAAGCTTCCTCGCGGTCCCCCGGAGCTTTTCCGACCACGCCCGTGCCACCACCGTCGCTGCAACGCCGTTGCCGCCGTCACCCGCAAGCCGTCGTCAGCACCCGAGATGGGGAGAGCGCCACACCCCCTGCCAGACTCGCTCAACCCCTCAGGAACACTCAACACGCCATCCTCCAGCCTCTCCGACCTTCGTCTGCGCCATTCCTTCCGCCGAGCTGCCGCCTTCAGGATCACCGTCGTCACGTGCCGTCGCTGGGGAAGACAACCGGCATGGAGGGATCGACGGCGTGTTTCAGCCGACGAGGGCCGAATCCACACCGTTGGATCTCCTCCCCGCCGTCTCCTCTATCTTTCCCCAGGTCGTCGACGGCAGCAACGGCGGCTTTTTATTTTTAGGATTTTAATTACAACTTTTTAAGTTTTTAAAACATTACACTTAGGTACTTTAATTTTGCATGCAAGCCCCTGCATTTTCATAAAAATCATGCATTTCTTTGTTTTATTGTAAATATTGCATTTTTTACCCTGTTCACTTTAGATTTCATTTTCTGTTTTGTAATTACTTATTTTATCACAATTAAGCCCCTAGAGATATATTTTCTTTACAATTAAGTCCTGTAAATTTACAGTGTTTTCTCCAGAATTCTTTAAAATGTTTTTTTGTGATTTTTGCATCCAAAATCCTGAGATAATCCATAATTGCACTGAGAATGTAAAAAAAATAAAAACTCGATTTTCATTGCATCTTGGTCCTGAAATTTTGCATGTGTATCCCTGAACTTATTGAATAAAGTTTCTGTGCACTGGACATTTGCATCTTGGCCCCTGAGTTTTTTTAAAAATCATTAATTGAACCTTTAATTGTGTTTAAAATCATTTTTTGGAATTTTTCGTATTTTATTGATCGCATGTGCTTGTAAATTACCATTCGAACAAAGCTTTCATCAAAAAGTCATATTTGCAATGTACATAAGTTTCTGATTTCACATCTTGGCCAATTTTGCACATTTCATGTGAATTTTGCATTTTAACCCTCGTATTCGTGATTTTCCCGATTTTCATCATTTTTCTCGCAATGTAATCCTCATCTTATCACGTTTTCTTGCAAATAACATCTCCTGGACATTTGACACACATTTTGACATAACTTAGACTATGCATCACTCCCATGCAAGTATTTATCACATTTGGCCAGGGAAATGACCAAATTGCCCCTATGCCTCCAATTCATGAGCATGCGTCCCAATTTTGCACTCAGTCTTGCATAGTCCTTGTTTAAGTCATTTTTTAGAATTTTTCTACATTTAGGCACTTATCCATGCATTTCATATCTTTTCTCCTCACATTTGTATCCCTATTTAGCGAGCCCGTATCTCATGTCTTTCCTTCGTAGATTTCTTTTTTCACTTTGTCTTCAGAGTTTCTTATCTCATATCCGATTTGATTTGCTTTAATCCCATATTTCAGATTTTTAATTTGATTTAGATTTCATCGCCCGAGGGCGTACATTAATTTATCAAAAGGCCCACATTGACCCATTTGCAGGTTATTTTTTCTACTATGATTTTCACAACTTTTTCCATGATTCCGAGGACTTAAGTTGACTCTACTTCTTATCCTTTTGACATAATATGGTTTTTAGAGGCGTTCTTTACAAAAACCTCGTCATTTCATATGATTTTCTACAATTTTGCCGATTCATGTGGATTTCTTCGCAGTTTTCGCACATCATCTTGCACATCCATCTAGTCTTGTCATGGCATACATATTAGCATGATTAGAGCATGATCCAGGTTTAGTAAATATCCATCTAGCCTTTAGCAAGCAATTAAATTAGAAAAATCGAGTTTCTTGGACGTACGAGGGTGCCTAACATCTTCCTCGTGCATAATAGGAATCCTTACCCATCCTCTGGTTAGCAGACATCCAGTCTTCACATCTACACCTCATGCATCCAGTCTTTTGTGGTTTTCCTCGTCTTTCCCTTAAAAGACTAGGTGGTGACTCCTTTTCTTTTTCTTTCGTCTTATCTTACGCCTTCGCTATCTTAACATGGCTGTGATCTCCTTCCTTCTGGCGCGACTTCACGCCGGACCCTTGGGTCGGCATGGTCACACTTTCTCTACTAAAGGACCCTTCCATGCCGCCTTGCAGGGCAACGACCACAATGAAGTCGAGGTTTGCATTGAGAGTGGTGAGTTTGACAAATTTGACCATCTCTTGACTAATTTCTTGATTTCGTAACTTTGATCAACGATGGTTAAGAAGAAATTGGAAGTAATTGTTTGTTTGTGATGGGATTTGCAGGGGATGATGCCGTGCTGAAAGACCAGGGCAACTACATGGTCTACATGCATACGGGGACCAACCCATTTCAAGTCATCACACAAGTTGTCGAGTATGGTTTTGGATCTTTGCTTGTGTTTCTTTTTTTTGTTCTTTTCATGAACCTTCTTTGTTTCTGTATGGAATTTTTCATGGTGAATTTTTTTTTCTTTGTAATTAAAACAGAGTTGTGGAGAAGCATATGCAAACATTCCACCATAGAGACAAGAAGAAGGTAAGAGACTAATAAAAGTGATGAACTCTGAGTTATCATCAATTTGTCTGTGTTGATTGTATTAGTTTATTCATGATTTTGTATGTTCTAAATTTTGGAGACATTTGATCAAGTGGTTACCTTCATTCCTGGACTGGTTTGGGTGGTGCACTTGGGACGCTTTCTACACCGATGTCACAGCAGATGGTGTTCACAAGGGCCTTAAAAGGTAAAAGCACAGCTCAATTTTTACGACCCCTACGAAATAAGAATTTTTTTTGGAAATGATAATAATATTAGTAAGAATTCTTGGTTATGAGTCCACCACCAAGAACAACAGAAACAAAATTCCAAGTATTACAAAAAGACTAAGGATCTAGAAGATCCAAAAGAAATCGAAATTAACTTGGCCAATGTAATACATATATGGCCAGAATCATCCAAAAATCATTAAGTTATAACTCCCATTCAACAAAATATCACAAAGATTAATGAAATGAAACAAGATAAGGAGGAATGATCTTCGGAGGAGATGTGAGCAGAAGGCCTGACTTCAGTAGGGACATTTGTTGATGAAATAGGGGTCTCAGGATTTGGATTCACAGATACCCCCATGTTTGAATGGTCTATGTTCCAAGAGTTTTGCATGTATGAGACAGATTGTATTAAAGCATCCCTTTGAAAACCTGTACCCAAGTTTACTGCCCAAGCATATATAAAGGAAATAATATGAAATATAATGAGCCTACATGAATTAGCTAAATTATGAAAAATTCTACTATTTCTCTCCTTCCAGATACTCGAAATCACAGTCGGAATAAGCACATGCCATCCATGGTCAAATAATGCAAAGGCATAGTGAGGCTTATATCTGAAGAGGTCATCTATATGATAATACACAGGATACATAAGATTATTAACAAAAAATTTCCAAACAGAAGCTGCAAAAGGACAATGGATAAACAGATGTGAAACTGTTTAACAATAACAATTGCACATACGACATAATTTTTGGCCATACCAATCCTTTTTTTTAAGATTATCTCTTGTTAGTATCTTGTTTGATACTGCTAGTCAAGTAAATAGTTTAACTTTTAGTGGTACCCAAGCCTTTAAAATGGGATTATACAAGTGAAATCTCAGTCCACTGTCATTTATAGCTTTATTACATGAATTAACTATAAAAGAGAAATTGTATTAAGGCTGTCAATAGATTTTGTCTTTTTCTAATTGAAGTTGAAATCCAGATAATATATCTGCCAATTGGCTCACTTGGGACAGAAGAACTTGCTGATTAACTTGTTGCACAGGACTACTGTTGAGGTCAAATAACCCTTTTCACAGATGCCTTCTTATGTTTAGCCATTTTGTACAGATCTGAAAATCTGTATTTTAGAGGGGAACCATTAATTTAATTATTTTCTCAGAATATGGTATCTTCACCATTGTCTACTTCTATTGATGTAAAACAGTTAAAAATGTTGAAATAAGTCTTAATTTGTTGCCAAATTAGGGACCATTGCCTACGGAATAAGAATCTTAAACGGACCGGATCGTACACGGGTCAATGCATTTTTTTTGTCCCCGTGAACTGCAGGCAGCAAACCATCTTCCCGTAGTTCTGTTTACTAATCTCGGTGATTTTTTTTTTTTTTGAAATTGTAGCTTATCAGAAGGTGGGATACCTCCTCGGTTCTTGATCATAGACGACGGATGGCAACAGATCGGCAACGCGACGAAGGACGGCAACAAGAACGTGGTTGTCCAAGAAGGAGCACAGTATGGGCCCTCACTATTCAACACTAAATTCTTACCATGAATTCCATAAAATGACAGTACAGTGCCGTAATAAGTATGTGTATTTGTTGGCTTCTTTTTGAACCAGGTTTGCTCACATGCTAACGGGAATAAAGGAAAACCACAAGTTCCAGAAGAAGAGACAGGAGGTCGAGGAGAAGGAAGAGGACCACCACCCATCCTCTGGCCTCGAGATCGCCGTTAGCGAAGCCAAGCAGAACCATGGCGTGAAGTGAGTACTACTACTGTTTGCTTCTCGTATTCTTTGTCAATAGTCTTTGCATTACAACGACTTGAATTTTCTTTGTTCACTTGTAATTAATTAGCCTCACCTAGAAATCACATGCGTAAGCCAGAAAGAGGGATCCCGTGTTGCCTTGGACCTTTCTGGTCTTTCCTCACTATATGGTTCTTATCTTGGTGGTTTACTTACAACATAAATTTTTTTTGTTAACGGTATGCATGTTCTAGGATTTGAATCTGGAACCTATGACGAGTTTAAAGTTCTCTCAGTATGACAATAAGACATTGTCTACTTACAACATAAGTAATAAGGCCCTTACAACAATCAGAAAATCTACTACTTTAATCTCGCTATGCATGTCACATGCCCTCATGAATTATTTCTTTCCACTCTCTAAACAATCAAGTTTCTTGCTGCATGTATCTATCGAAGGAGGATCGACTGGCTAAGAGTCCCCAATACTTTGTGCCATTTTCATCTTGTATTGATCGTCTGACATTCCTTTGTTAAACAAAACTAACTACAACAAAATTTATCTGTAGACATGTGTACGTATGGTATGCAATGGCCGAATACTGGGGAGGAGTGCAACCCGCGGCAGTCGAGTGGAGCACTACGAGAGCACACTATCGTACCCATCCCAATCCCCGGGGGTAGTAGGTAGACATACCGGGTCGGTCCTAGGCCTCCCGGTCCAACATAGGTCCGACAAAACAAAACATGAGTCGGGTCAGACCAGGTCTGTTGTGGGCCTTGGGTCGTGTCGGACCTAAAGGTTAGCCCTGCCAAGGCCTGTGAAATAGGTCCATTTTGGCCCGCGAAAACACCCTAGGCTGGACCAGGCCGGTCCACCAATAGTAAAAAAAAAAAACAACAACAAGGTTAGGCTACCCGTTTTAAAAAAAAATTAAAACAGCAGGGCCAGGTTGTTCAGCCCGGCCCGTTTAAAAAAAAAATTAAAAGTGCAACGGTCCTTTGGACCGTTGCTACTGATTCCAGCCGTTGGCAACGACCGGAAAAAAAAAATGGTCGTTGCTATGCAACAGCCATTTGTGTTTTTTTTTTTAAATGTAAAAAATCATTAATTTTATCTAATAAATACCCTGCCACCCCATTCATTTTTCTTCATAACTCAATCTTCTCTTCTCCGCTACAACTTTCTCTACTACAAATTTCTCTCAATTTTCAAGTGAAGATTTCACTAATTGGCTTTGGATTCCGTCCGGTCTTCTACTCTCCAAACTCCAATCTCCACGCGATAGTAGCTGAGTCAACAAAATCAAATTTTCACTACTTCTAATCCCTCTAAATTCTTTACTTCTAATCCCTCCAATTTTGGGTTTTGGTTTTTGTGAGTTAAGGTTTTATTATTTTATATTCATTTTTTATATTAAAATGGAAAATATTGGTAGCCATGACTATATCTCTAGTATGGAGTTAGATCAGCCTCAGTCTACCCTAACACATACTTCACAGTCTACAGCCACTAAAAAACCTAGGAAACAAAGTTCTTGGGTTTAGAAGCATGTTACATTAGACCCTGTAGATCAAACTAGGTGTTACTGTAATTATTTTAATACCACATACACATGTCCTAGGAGAGGGGGTGTAGGTCATATATCTAAACATTTACAAAAATGTATATCCAAACATAATAAAGATGACAACACAGATTTAAAACAATCAAAATTACAAGTAGGATCTAGTGGTATAATTAATTGGAAATATAATATAGAAAAAGTTAAGGAAGGAATAACTAAATTTATAATACAAGACGAACAACCAATTTCTTTTTCTGAAAATAAAAATTTTGAATCATGTATGCAAAAATATTTAAATCCACAGTTTAAAAGTTTTTCTAGAAATACAACAAGAAATATAATTTATAAAACATTTAAAAAAGATAAAAAATATTTATTTGGAATATTTTTTAGTTTATTATGTAAAATATCATTAACATATGATGTTTGGACTGGTCCAACTAATTTTCTATATTTATGTTTAACTGCACATTGGATAAATATAAAATTGAATTTACAAAAAAGATTAATTGCTTTCAATGTTTTTGATAATCCACATACTAGTAAAGCTATATCAAATATGATAGAATATATTACTAAAGAATATAATATATTTTATAAAATAAATACAATATCATTTGATAATGCATCTAATAATAATAATGTTGCAATAAAATTATTAAGAAGAAATATAAAATCAATATTAAATGGTGAATTATTTCATTGTAGGTGTTGTTGTCACATCTTAAATTTAATTGTGCAAGATGGTATAGAATGCATTAGACCTTATATAGAAAATATT
>JAMKQA010024474.1:0-19360 GCA_024699735.1 Posidonia australis
TTTTGAATGATGGATGTTTATGTTGTGTTGTAGACTTGGAATATTAATATATGGAACAATGAAATTCGTGAAATATTGTTGAATGATTGGTTTCATAATTTATTAATTTGTGTTTGATTTTTCTATATGTACATAACGTGTACAAAACATGTAAATGTTAAACGTGTACTAAATGTGTATTCGTGTACTAAACGTATATTCGTGTAACGTGTAATATGCGTGTAACCGTGTAATATACATGTAACCGTGTAATAAACATGTACTCATGTCAATCGGATCAATATCGTGTCAAAACAACACGATTCACTTAAACGTGTACTTAACGGGTTGTGTCGTGTATACACGTTAATAGACAGTTCATGTTTGGGTTTAGTATTACGTACACGACAATGAAATGGGTCGTGTTTGGGTTTACTATATACATATATTATACATGTTTATACACAACACAATAGATACACGACACGACCCATTTGATAGGTCTAATTCCACCATTGTCATGCTACCTTGCTTTAGGCTTCGGAACTCCTTATCCAGTCTAACTCTCTCAGGTTTTGGGAAATACGTTTCATAGAATACATCTTGGAAATCTTCTCAGGTGATCATCAATAGGTTGGAGTTTGGGAACTTCATGTGGCATGTAGCCCTCCATCATTAATCAACGTTGCCCTTAAACTAAAAGGTAACTAGCCGAACCCATTTCTCTATTGGGCACTCCTAGCCTTCTAGGATCTTTTCCATCACTAGCAATCATGTCTCACACTCCTCTGGCTTGCTTCTTCCATCAAAGGTTGGCGCACTCAATCGACGAAACTACTTGAGCCATGGATCCCCTTTATTTCCATTTGTGTTGCCTCCCTCAAGGGATTGAACAATCCCCCACATCATTTCACCCAACTCCCACTACATACCTCTCCATCCACCACCCTCCTCTACACCAGAGCTAGATGAAGGAGTCCTATGTCACCTCTGCCTCTAAGTGGCACCTCGCTGCCACCACAAAACACACAATGGGTTTGGTGCAAATGCTTCACACTATGCAATCCTATGGAGACACTAGACCTGACACTACTAAGTTGGTACACTTAGTGTAACCTAGGCTCTGATACCACTCTGTAATGGCCCACTATGTTACATATTAGCATTAGTACTACCCAGACAATTAATTAATAATTAACTATGAAAAACTAAAATTAACAATGGAAATAATACTAAATAAACACACAATATGCACTAGGACTAGATTGCACCTGGAAACAAAATACAAAACAAATCAGGTGAGTGACATCAATGTCGCCAAGTACGCATCCACCAAAAATCATGATGAAAACCACACAAAACTTACAAATCATAGATACCAAAATTGGGTCAGAAATTTTTCCAAAATTGTAAAACTTATTCACAATTACTTGGGAATTCACTTTGCAAACTGTGACCATGTCGATGGAACCCTGCACGGCTCTCCTTACTGGTGCATGGAAGCGCACGAGGAGTCCTAAAACGGTCACGGCGAAGATGGTGATTCTGGAGAAGAAGACTAGACTCGAAAACACCAAGGAAAGATAAGACAGGATAAGGAAAGGAGTTGCCACCTAGTCTTTTAATGGAAAGACGAGGAAAACCAAACACAAAGGAACAAACAAAAAGAAAACAAGATAATGAAAACATGTATGCTCCATGCCTAATGGATGTGATGTACAAATCAATGCGGGTCGAAGAAAGGGTAAGGATTCTTGTTACGCATGGGGAAGGGGTTAGGCACCCCCATGCGTTTGAGGAACTCGGTCTTTCTAGGTTTCCTACTTGCCAATGGTCTATTGTGTGTATGCTTGCCTATTTTGAATGCATATGCTTTAAGATGATTGGAAAACAGGCCAAATCAAAGATAAGAAAAGAACAAAAGGAAAAAAATAATCCAAGGGACAAATGTAGGCATTGAGAATGTCGCTTTACTGTACGCCCGTGGGCAATGAGGAAAATCATGAAAATCGAGAAACTCTCAGAAAGCAACACGCAAATCAGAGAAAACTCAAAGAAATCCGAGAAAATCAAATTGGAGAAAATAATCCTCATTCGGGACAATGTCGGCATTGTTAAGCCTGTTAATGTACGCCCTCGAGCGATGGAAAGCCAAATCAAATCAAAAACGCGAAAGTCAGAAGAAATCTAGAAAACAATGAGAAAACCAAGCATGAAATGAGTTAAAAATGCATGCATGATGTAAGGAAGAAAACACGAGAAAATATGTATGAAAAATAGCAACAAAATGTGCAAAATGCATGTCAAAGTGTAAAAATGTAAATTCCAGGGGCTTTTGTGCAAAATTCCCAAATTCTGAGTGAAAACTGAAATTCTGATGCTAAATCATCAAAAATACATATGAAAACACATTTTAAGTAATTTTGAAAAAACCTTGGGTCAAATGTGCAAATTTATGCATTTTTGGTCAAATTAAAGATTCCTAGGGGTCAAAGTGCAATTCTGCCATCAAAACATGTGTTTAATGCAATTCTGTGGAAATTCAGGGTAAAATATGCAAGAAAAAGAATCCATGTTTGAAAATAGAAAGTTTCGGGGGTTGACATGTAAATTTACCCTAGAAAACATGCATTTAGTGAAAAATCAGTGAAATTCAGTGGCTAAAGTGCAATTTAGGTCACATTTGAGCAAATATTTAAATTCCTAGGGTTTAATTTGCAATTTAGGCAGAGAAATATGCATTCAGAACGATTTCAACAAAGTTCAGGGTTTTTTAAACAAAAATGCTTGACTTAAATGCATGAAAAGCAAATCAAGGGGGCTTTTGTCTAACTTTAAAGCATGGAAAACATTTTCAAGAATATTCAGGGCGTACATTGCAATATTTTCAAATCAAATTTTATTCAAATGATTTAAAAAAAACATTGCAAGGACCTAATTGTAAGAAAAAGGACCAACTTGTAAGAAAAAGAACCTAACTGTAAGAAAACAAAAGTATCAAGTTATTTAAAAGAAAACTTTTTTTTTTTTTTTTTAAAAGAAAAGGAATCGACGGCTGCCGACGACGGAACTCTACCGTCAACGACTACGGAGGGTGCTCTCACAGGCTATCCCATGGCCTGATCTTGCATCCGAAAACACGATGAGCAAGAGGAGAGGAGAAGAAGAGGATCTAGTGGTCTGGATCACGGCCTCGACAGCTGAAATGGGCTGCCCGTCTCCCTCGCTGTCGTGACTACTCCAATGACGGCGCCGGAGAAGAACGAGGTGCTAGAGGGCTGCGGCGTGTCGCTCAAGGGTCCAGGAAGCATAGCGGTGCGGTGAGGAACATTTCTCCTCTTCCAGAAGCAAGAATGGGACACTCCGCCCATCCTCGGACCTCACTCGCCATCGACGCGATCCAACTCCAGCGAGCTCGACTGTGGTGGCCATCCAGGGCTCGAGGCTTGGCTTCGATGGCTCTAGAGTGCTAGAGGTGCATCGTGGAATGTTTCTGGATGCTCGGGGAGGCACGGCAGAGCTGGAGGCACGCGTCCCATTACTGTTGCCAGTCGTCTTCCCTGTGACGGCGATGATGCACAACTTCGGCAACCAGCTTTTGGAGGCTCAGCGTGGTGTTGAAACGACGCGCAGAGGGTCGAAAGAGCTTGAGGGAGACTAGGGGAGGAAGATCTAATGCTTTGGGACACGAATCAACCAGTTGATTCATGCCCCCACCTAGGCCATCGGAAAACGGTGTCAGTAAGGCCTGGAAACTTGATTCCGAGCAGAGGAGACCTCAAGCTCTATTGGAATCGATTAGGGGAGGTAGAGGAAGGCCTAGGAGAGCATTTTTGAAGTAAATTGAAGTCTATGGAGGGTATACCTGGTGTAGCAGTGGAGTTGACCGTCAGAGCTCGCTAGAGGCTACCGAAGCTCGCTAGAGATGGTTGGAAACTTTGATTTCTCTCCTCCATGAGCTTTCTCCTTGCTCCAGGATCACTTTGGTTGCTTTGATTGGGAGAAAAAGCTTTGGGAGGCTCTCCTCTCAAAATTTCCAACCTTTTTCTTCTCACTTGCAAATGCGGGCTATTTATAGGTTTCCAAATGGCTTGGTTGGTTATTATACTTAGAGTGGGAGGTGGTTAGAGTGAAGTGGGAAGTGGTTAAGGTTGTTGGAGTGAAGTGAGAAGTGGTTAAGGTTGTTGGAGAGAAGTGGGATGTCATTATGGTTGTTGGGGTTTGACATTATGGTTTAGGGTTTGACTTATGGTTTGACCTAGGTTTTAGGGTTTGGATTAGGGTTTTCAATTTGGTTTAGGTCTTAAACTAGGGTTTAACCTAGGTTTTAGGGTTTATTTAGGGTTTTATGGTTTTGTTTAGTTTTTAGGGATTTTAGGAATTTTTTAGGGTTTTGTTTAAGGTTTTTATGGTTTATGTAGGGTTTTATGATTTTGTTTAGGTCTTTTAGGATTTTCCTAGGGTTTTTAGGGTTAAGTTTGGGTTTTTAAGGTTTTGTTTGGTTTTAGGGTTTTTTATGGTTTATTTAAGGTTTTATGGTTTTGTTTGATTGTTAAGGATTTTTAAGGTCTTATTAGGGTTTTTTTTAATTGCAAGCATATTGGGGGGTGTCTACACAAACCATGCCTTTTCAACTCATAATCATTTTCCTTTGAAATGACATGCACCTTACAAACCATTTCATGCATTCAAATCCTCATCTGAAATCATCTTAGAAAAATGCCACACACAACACAAGCAAAACCCGTCGCATCACCTCTAGCAACAGGTGATGGACCAGCTACAAGCAACTAATGAAGACTCTGGCTTCTCTCAACTACACTACTATGGTGAATCACCCTGTGCAAGAGTCCAACCGCCCTAGCTGTAGCCTCACTATATCGCATATATCTCAACACACACAGGATGCATCCTACTGACACCCCTTGATGCCTGAGCACTTGCGAACTCGAACCCTAGACCCAGCTAGCACCGACACTAAGGGTAATCCGGGTCCTCTATGCTTAGGCCTTGTAGTACCACCACAATGGTATTGAGGTTCCATCCTCAAACCCCAAGCTTAGAAACTATGTGTAGACACCCCAATTTCCTAATTTTGCAGGATGGAGATGGGGTGGCTGAGCTCTAACCCTAACTGAATCCACTTAAGCCTAATTGAAGCCCATTAGGCCTACAAGGCCCAAATAGGCCCATTAAACCTTATTTGAGCACACTTTGCCCCATAAGACCTATTTAGGTCCATTTAACCTATTTAGGCCCATTTAATTTATTTGGGCCCATTTAAGCCCACTTGGGCCCATGGAGGCCCACATAGGCCCATTAAGCCCAAGTGAGTCCACTTTGGCCTTAAAGCCCATGAAGGCCCCCATAAACAATTTAACCCATTTCTTTTCTTCCAATCCATACTTTATTTCTCCTATTCATTATCATCTCCACCTATTAATTTTTTTACTCAAATAATACAAGTCTTATTTCTTTCCTTCCTCCCCCACTGAACCCACTTGATCTCCATTAGTCCCTCACGATTTAGCCTCAAGTCATCCTTCCTTACTGAGCTCAGCCTCTAGTCCATCTCACCACCAATCCAGAGAGCCACCCAAGCTGCCCCAGCCATTGGATAAGTCGCCGGAGGAGCTTGGATTGCCATTCATCCCTGTCGGCGACCAAGGGAGCAGCAGGGGACAGTGTTGGTTAGTTTGTTAGGCTGTTATGACTTCAATTAGGAGGTTGGAAGTTTGTTAAGTGATTCTGTTAGGGTAGTGAGTGGCTGGAAGTTTGGGTCATCGGGTTTCTACTCGCCTATAAAAGGCTGGGGGTAGAGGCCAGTGAATTCCAAAGAGAAAGGGAAGCTCGTAGAGAGGAGAGAAGGAAATTCCAAGCGCTCCGGCGAGTTGCAGAGCATTGTCAAGCCAGGTACGCCCCTTCTGATCCATCCTAGTTTAATTCATAGCTTCTGGGATCTCTTCTCCTTCTTTCTAAAACAATTCCAAGCCATCCAGAGGTTTTCTCTGGTCGGAGTTGCTTCCCGAAGCTTGCCGTCGCCATTTTCCGACGACGTAGGTGGGGGGAGCGATCCAAGGCATGGCCTTGGCCCCCGAGCCTCCTCTCCTTCTTCCCTAGCCTCCCCGGTGCTTTCCCGCTCCTTGGATTGCCGCTCCGACACCTCCAGATAGCCCGCACGAGATGGCCGGAGAACACGCCTTGAGATGCCGTCGCCGGAGAAGACGACTCCTCCAAAGATGGATCGTGTGCCTCCCACTGCGCCATGCACCACTGATAGCCTAGGAACCTTCCACCGTGTCTTGCGAGGCCACCAGAGTCTCCAGGCTCGCGCCACGAGCACTGGAGCACCCCAATAGCGTCGCTCGCCAGAGGAGGCCACAGCGGCCACAGGCGAGCCTCCTCCTTGCACGATCAGTCACCACTCTGCTCCAGAAGAGGCGAGGAAGTCCCCCGATGCTTCACGAAGCCACCACAACAATTGGATTGCTGCGCCGATGCTCTCTATAGGCCCCTTCTTCCCTAACGTCGTCGTCGGAGCTCCGCAATGGCGAGGTAGGTGTGAGGCTCACTCCCACCGTTAGATCTCTGATCCATTCCAATGGATCTTCTCCCCTCTCCTTCCTCTTGCTTCCTGTGGGGTCTGATCTCAGATCAGACCACGGGAAGGCCTTGTGTGTCCCCCTCTGGCGGTCGGCGGCGGCGAAGCTCCGTCACCGGTGACCGTCGTTTCGTTTTTCATTTAAAAAAGAAATAAAAACATTTATTTTAATAAACTTCTGAAACTTTATTTTCCTTACATTTAGGTCCTTTTTGTATTACACATATGTCCTTTTATTAAAAATAGGTCCTTTTATTATAATAAAGTTTTAACTGAAAATATTACATTTTCTCCCTGAACATTTAAAATAATGTTTTCCAGGCATTAAACTTTAGCAAAAGCCCTCTAGATTTCTTTTAATGCATTTTAATTCAACAGTTTTGCATAAGAGACCTTGAGCTTTCTTAAAATCTTTCTGAAAGTTCATTTTTCTGGTTAATTTGCATTTAAGTCTCTGCATTCTTCTGAAATCATCTAGGATGTTGTTTTTGCTGGTTAAATTGCACTTCAGCCCCATAAGTTTTTGAAAACTTTTCTGAAGTATGTTTTTTCAAGGTAAATTGCATTTTAACACTCAATCTTTACTGAAATTCTTTTGGATGCTTTATTCTGTTGGGTAATTTGCAGTTTAGCCCCTATACTTGACTTCTTTTAATCTGAATGCCTGTTTTGTGGGGTAAAATGACTGTTTTGCCCCTAAAACTTTCTGGAACTTTTCTGAATCATTTTTCTTGCATTTTTACCCTGAATTTTCACTGAATTGTTTTAAATCCATGTTTTAGTGGTAAAATTGCATTTTAACCCCTTGGAAACTTCATTTTGACTAGGATTGCACATATTTACACATTTGACCCCAGATTTCATCATAATTGCATAGAATCTGTTTTCCTATATATTTTTGATGATTTGGGCTTCAGAATATCAGTTTTAATTAGAATTTGGGTTTTTTGCACAAAACCCCCTTGAATTTTCATTATTACACTCACATACGCATTTTGCACATTTTTTCACATCTTTCCGCACAAGTTTTCTTGCCTTTCCTTCCTTGCTTTGCGCATGCTTTTCTAGCTTATTCCGAGCTTGGTTTTCTCGTCGTTTCCCGATTTTCGTCTTTATATTTGTTTTGGTTTTTCATCGCCTGAGGGCATACAGTAAAAGGCTTCATAAAGCCGACATTGTCTCGTAATGAGGATTATTTTCCCTTTTTGATTTTCTCGGATTTATCCCAATTTTCGTTGTTTTGCGAGACACTTTCCGAGAATTTCTCGATTTTAACGATTTTCCTCGTCGCCCAAGGGCGTATAGTAAAGCAACAGTCTCAATACCTACATTTGACCCTCGGATTAACTTTTCCCTTTGTTTCATTTCTATACTTTGATTTGGCATGTTTTTTCAGTCACATTTAGCATGAGCATTTAGAATAAGCAAGCATACATCCATAGACCATTTACAATAGGGAAACCTAGAAAGACCGAGTTTTCTCAGGCGCATGGGGGTGCCTAATCCCTTCCCCATGCGTAACCAGAATCCTTATCTTTTCTCTGGCCCGCATTCATTTGTGCATTGTCCATTAGGCATTGAGCACACACATACTTTCTGCATCTTGTTTGCTTCCTAGTTTTCTTGTGTTTTTTGTTTTGCTCGTGTTTCCATTAAAAGACTAGGTGGCGACTCCTTTTTCTCTTATCCTTTTATCTTCCCTTGGTGTTTCCGGGTCTAGTCTTTTTCTCCGGATTCACCATCTTCGCTGTGACCGTATTGGGTCTTCTCGTGTGCTTCCACGCACCCGATAGTAGGAGAGCTACGCAAGGGTTCCACCGGCATGGTCACACTATGTAAAACACTTTCAAACATATGTATTTCCTTTTTAAAATCATTTTCCAAACCATTTTTCATCACAAGAATCCATTATCAGGAATGAAAACCACAATTAAACACAATTATTATTCTCATTGAAATCAAGATTTGTCAAAACCGTAGTACTGACCTATGGTACCACCCTGTGGGACCTGTACAAGGGCCAAAGCTACAAGTCAGGTTTTATAGACCGACTGGAAGCCTAGAAAACCTACTATCGAAAATCACCCAAGATGGGAGCCTTGCACAGACCCACCACCAACACTCTAAAAAACACACAAAATATATGAAATCGATGGACTTTAAGTCTTCTACCATTTGGAATAGAAATCACTAAAAATCAATTTGTAAAACCCATGTTATGAAAATATAAAGCACCAAAGGTCTCTAGAAAACACGATAGCAAAATTTCTTCAAATTTCACAAGAAAACACTGATAAATTCTCTAATAATTGTAATATCACTTCTATTCATCAGGGAACAATCTAAACTACTGATATTTTATGAATCCTAGATGATTTGTTGAAGGAAAAGGGGTGGGACGCATACACAGTGCATTCCTGGCGAGTTTCCTTCTTCTCTAGCAAGCTCTTTGTGTTTTTTGGCGAGCCCCTCTCTCTTCTCCTTTGGACTCTTGACCTTCTCCCTCTCTTTGGTTTCTCTCTCTCTCTCTCTCTTTGATTTTTGATGCCATCCTTCTTCCTTTCCTCCCCTTTTATTTTCCCCCATTTTTGTGGTCGTCCACCACCAATAGCCATCGATAAATGTAGGTTGACCGACGGCAGGGCATGGTGAGGCAACAATATTGTAGAGGTATGGAGTGCACAATGAAGAGTAGTGTTTCACTGTGCTACACTATACCCTCTTGACTTTTATTCCTTTTTTAGGTCCCACACGAATTACAAAATACCACAAAGTACAAGGAACAAAAGAAAGTCACAAGTGCAATAGAAAGAACTACACACAATCCAACCATAACCACCAACATTCATGTAATCAATCACCAATATTTTTACATCAATCCTTGGTACATGATTTTCATCAGTCCTAGATATGGTTTTCCCATAACATGGTGCCAAGATGCAAGCCCAATCCATGGTACTAGTTTGTGAGGCTCGTCCACAAGTCATACCCATGACTATCCTACATTGGTGTACTGATATTATAAGTGTAGTTCTATCGATGCCATAGGGGTAGTTAATCCCTTTTGTTAGAAAATAAGCCTTTGAGTGCACCAATAATGTGGTAGAATATGAAGCATGCATCCTTGGGCTACAAGTTGCACTTGAGCATAGTGCGTGCATACTGCAAATATATGGCGATGCTATGCTAGTTATTTCTTTGGTCAATTGCGACTAGGGGACCAATGATACAATGCTCATGCCATACTATGAATACTTTCTCAAGCTTATCAGAGAATTTGAAGAGATCTACTTCTCCATCATGAATAGAGTCAAGAATACCTATGCAGATGCGCTAGCTATCTTGGCATCTTGGCACTATATACCAGAGGATTATGCAGTTGTGTCTGTCACTCAAGTAGAATAGCTTGCACACTACATGAGCATAGAAGAAGTAGACTCATTGGAAGAGCTCCCATGGTATCATGACATTAAAGTCTTCCTAGAATTAAGGAGTTTCCCATCCAACCCCTCAGTCACAGACAAGAAGATTACGGTACGTTTGGTGTCAAAGTATGTGTTAGGAGTAGGGCACTTATGCAAGAGATCCTACAACTAGATGTGTAGGGACATGTGGTCCACACATGAATGGGGTGCTATTATCCAAGAAGATCATATTGCATGGCTACTTCTGGTCAACCATGGAAGCAGATTGTTGTCAATTTGTGCATCGATGTCACAACTACCAGATCCATAGTAACTTCATCCACGCTCCCCTACAGCAACTGCACAACATGTCCTCACCATGGTCCTTCTCTACTTGGGGGACAGAGATCATCAGAGCTATCCATCTAGTTGCCTCTAATGGTCATCGCTACATCTTGGTGGTAATTGACTAGTTCATCAAGTGGGTAGAAGTATCTTACTATAAGACAGTTACCACCGTAGAAGCACAGAAGTTCATCAAGAACAACATGATAGCTCGATATGGGATCCCACATGCAATAATCTTAGATAATGGGAAGAACTGTATTGACAAAAGGATCGAGGAATACTTACAGAATCAAACATCAAGTATCACAGATCCTCCGCATATCACCCATAGATGAATGGTGTAGTTGAGTCAACTAACAAGAATCTCACCATTATCTTGAAGAAGATGATAGAGACTCACAAGGGTTGGTATGAGAAGCTCCCATATGCACTATGGCCTTATAGAATGTTAGTTTGGACATCAACAAGGGCAACTCCTTACTCGCTAGTATATGGCATGGAAGCTATCATACCCATTGAAGTAGAAATTCCATCGCTCATGATTTTGAGAGAGGCCAAGCTAGAGGAAGCAGAGTGGATTGAAGACTATTGTCTCTAGTTGAACTTAATCAATGAACACAGGCTGCAAGCAATGCATCATACCTAGTGCTATCACAAGAGGATGGCAAGAGCTTACCAAAAGAAAGTTTGACCTAGGAACTTCATGCTAGGAGATTTAGTCTTGCGGGCCATCCATCTCCCTAATACTCATGGCAAGTTCAGGACCGATTGATGCAGCCCATTTGTTATCAAGCAAATCTTTTCTGGGGGCATAGCAATCCTTGAGGACATGGATTATGTTGTGTAGCCAGAGCTACTCTGTACATGCTACTTAAAGTAGTATTACCAATGACTGGGGTTTTATCCTAGCCTTGCAAAGCTTTCTTCTTCTGCATTCATGCTTTCCTTTTACTTCTTGCTCTAAAGCACTTAACAAAATAAAACAACAAAACAACACGCATAGCAATAATAAAAGCAAACAAACGTAAGCATAATAACTACCTAATGATGAAAATCGATAATGTAAGCCTACTTAGTGTGATGACACCAGCGGCTGATTTATGGGTTGGTGTGAAAGCCAAACTCACGAACTGATAAGGTTACGACAAAAATGGTGAATCTGAGGAAGGACACTTGACTCAAAAATACCAACATGCAAAAGCAAAACCAAAGGATAAGGAAATAGAGTTGCTACCTAGTCTATTTGGCATCGAAAGACGAGAAAAACCAAATACAAGAAAAATGCGATAAAAGTGATGCAAATGCAAATGCAATGCTCTATGCCAAATGAATGCAACACTTAGGTCATTGCATGCTAAAGAATGGGTAAGGACTCCTATTACACATGGAGAAGGTATTAGGCACCCCCATATGCCATATGCAAATCGGTCTTTCTTGGCTAAAATGCTTGCATGTGTGGCTAATGCAAATGTATGCTTGCTCATGCCTAGGATGAATGCTTAATACCATGCCAATGTAGATAAAACACACGGGGTGAAAAACCATGTGATCTAATGCTCAGCCACACTATATGCATTCTAGACTAGGGCACTCGTGTAAAAGAATTGCACTAGTACAATCCACTAGGGAAGTACACAAGATCATCATGCATGGTCTAAAAAACTCCATATAGTAAGCATCATTGCCCTAATGGATGAATGTCATATGCCAAAACACACTTAAAAACATACAATGCAAGCAAAATCATGTGATGCCATGCATGGTTAGAAGAGAAATCCAAACAGAACAATGCAATGGTGCTTAGCTATGCAGTCTGTTCTAAAGCTGGCGATCCACACTAGTCACTAGCGCCAGATAGTTGTGCTATCGACCTATGCTAGATGCCTTATAGAATAGCTGGCAAGCTCTATCATCGCACTAGGATAGAATGCCACTGATGCAAATATGCAATGCACTACATGGAGAGCATGAAGGGATGACGAAGAACACATCTATGGATTAAATGCAAATCATGGATGCATGGTTGTTTCCACCCATCCTCAACGTTATCATTGGGTTCTGCTGATGTTTTGGGCCATGGAAGCCAGACGCGAGCTTTAGAGGGCCCTTTCTACGTCACTAGAGGGTGGAGGGAGTAGGATGAGAGAAGAGGATGCAATGCAGATGAGGAGGAAAGCAATGCAACCCCTTCATCATCTTCATAAAGACTTGTCAGAATTCACAAGCTTGGTCGACCATGGAAGAGGTCATGAGCATTAAGGAACTCCCTGGAGTGACTCGGTGGAGAGAGGGGAAGGGAGAGGCATGCTCAGATAGGTTGCTGTGACCATGCTCGACCCAAGGATCCGGCACGAGGTCACACCAGAGGGAGGAGGCCACAACTATGCCATGATGGGGAATGCGCAAGATAGGATAAAAACGGAAAGAAAAGGAGTCGCCACCTAGTCTTTTAAGGGAAAGATGAGGAAAACCACAAACAAACCGCACAAAGTGAATGCATGAGATGTAAATGTGAAGGCCAAATGTCTACTAACCAGAGGATGGGTAAGGATTCCTATTACGCACAGGGAAGGTGTTAGGCACCCCCGTACGCCCGTGAAACTTGGTCTTTCTAGTCTAATTAGCTTGCTAGGGACTGAATGGATGTCTGCTATGCCTAGATTGTGCTCTAATTATGCTAATATGAATGGAAAGACAAGACTAGATGGATATGCAAGATGGCATGCGAAAACTGCGAAGAAATCCACACGAAATAATTAAATCACGAAACACGACACGACAAAGAAAATCACATGAAATGACAAGGTTTCTGGCGAGAAAGGCTCGGGAAATTATACAGACCTCAAGAGAATCGAAAATACAATCAACTCAAATTTCCATAATCACAAAAAACGTCACGGAAACCAAGACGGGAAAACTACAAAAAAGTCCACGCAAAATAGGTAAACTGTGACATGTAAAGAAATTCACATAAAATGATGATGTTTTTGGAAAGAATGTTCTCGAAAACCACACCAGCATCAAGAGAATTAAAAATACGATAGACCCAAATCATTGGAATCGTGGCAAACGTCATGGAAATCGAGATGGAAAAATTACAAAGAAGTCCACGTAAAACCGGTAAACTGTGACATGTGAAGAAAATTACATAAAATGACGATGTTTTTGGACAGAATATTCAGGAAAACCATACTGACATCAAAAAGATCAAAAGTGGGGCCAACCCAAGTCATCAGAATCATAGAAAAGGTCGTGAAAATCAAAAAGGGAAAATAATCCGTGATGGGGCCAATGTGGGCCTTTCGGTCAGTTAATGTACGCCTTCGAGGGATGAAATCCAAATCAAATTGGGGAAAAAAAATCCAAAAATATGGAATAAAGGGAGTCAAATCAAATATCAAATGATGGAATCCGAAGACAGGTAGGAGAAATGCAGACTTATCCAAGATGGACAGATTAATATGCAAATGCAGCGAAAACTATGTAGAATACATGAAAATGTACTTAAATGGGTAAAAGATACTAAGGAATGATTTGGACAGAGATTATGCATGACTTGGTGTAATAACTGACATGCATGTGCAATTGATGACACAGGGGTAATTTGGTCATTTTAATGGTCAAATGTGATAAATACATGCATAGGGATGATGCATGATCTAAGATTTGCCAAAATGTATGCAAAATGTCAGGAAAAAGAAAACATGCAAAGGAAAAGGTCTTAAAAATAATAAAACTATGTAAACATAATAAGGGATAAGTATAAGGACCAAAACGCAAAATTCACAAAAAAGGGTGAAAACCTAGATTAAAATACATTCAGAGACTTCTATCCTAGTGTGCAGATGATGGATCAAAGGAAAATGTGGCACTGAGATGTGTGAGAATTGCACGTAGATAATTTCCAGAAAACTCAAGGTCTAATGTGTAAAATTCACAGAAAAGGGAAGATCATGGTTAAAATGTGCTCAAAAGTCTTACCTTAATGCTAGGATGTATGATTTAAAGAAAATGAGGCTCTGTGGTGTGACATGTGTGAAATTTTGCACTTTTGGTAATTTCCTAAAACTCAAGGTCTATTGTGCAATATTCACACATAAAGTGCAAATCTGATTAAAATGTGAAATCAAAAGTTCATTTATATTTGCAAACATGGTTTTTTTGATGAAACCTCTATTCAAAAGATGATTTACAAGCACATGTGATCAATAAATGTGAAACATACCAAAATGTGATTTAAAATACAATTAAAACCATCATTAATGATTTAAGAAAAGATTCAGGGGCCTGGGTATAAATGTTCCTGTCTAGAAAACATTATGGATTGAGTTCAGGGGCTAACATGCAAGATTTCAGGACCAAAATGTGATAAAAATCAAGTTTTTTACATGATCAGTGTAATTATTGATTACTTTAAGGTTATGAATGCAAATTGTACAAAGGAAATTCTTTTTAAAAACCTCTAGGGGCAAAATGAAAAATTGTAGGACTTAATTATAAAAGAAACATGCTTTCAGGGACTTAACTGTAATAAAACAAATTATTACATAATAGAAAATGAAAATAAAAAAAGTTCAGGGAACATGATGCAATATTTACAGAAATAGAATAAAGAAACAGAAGTTATTTAAATTTATAAGGGCTTGAATACAAAAATGCTAGACCTAAATGAAATGATTTAAGGACTTAAAAATAAAAACCTAACACTAACTGGACTTAAACTAAAAACCTATCCTTCGAAGATCACCGGAGGACCGCTAGCATTCCGTCTCCGACGCAACCTTCGACAACGACCTAGCGGCGGTGCGGCAACTAGAGGGCTCTAGCGATAGCCTAGGAGGCTAGGGGGAAGCACCGCGGAGCTTCCAAGGGCGGTGGGCTGGACTGGGGAGGCCTGAGATGCCTCCCCCACCTTAAGCTCCGACAAGCGGTCGTCGACGCTGGAGAAGATGACGGTGGAGGAGATTGGCAGCAACACAGCGGTTGGAATGGTGTGGCGAGTACCAGAGAAGCATCAGCGAAGCACAAGGAGGATCCTAGTGAGGTCGTCGAAGGCTGGGGTGGCCTGAAGAGCTCTCCCCATCTCGGGCTCCAACGATGGGTGTAGCGGCGACGGTAGCGGTCATCTAGAGGCTGAAGCGGCGACGGGTCTGCATGGGGGCGTTCGTGGCAAAGCGGTGGAGCTTCTTGACATGGTCACGAGTGGCGGGGGCATCCGAAGGCTTCCAGTGGCAATCATCAGCGCAGAGCAGCGGTGAGGTACCTTCAGCCATTTAAGGCCAGTTGGACTCCTTCTGAGCAACAGAAGCTCAAGAAGGAGGAGGAAGGAAAAGGAGAGGCCCTAGGGGGCCTTTTCCATCCAGGGAGACCCTTGGCTCCGGAGGCGGAGACGACGGTAGGCTGGGCATGCCAACTCCAGTGGAGTATGCTTGGAAGGCTCGACTAGTACTAATGTAACTAAAAGAGAAGAAATAAATGAATTGAAGGGGGAGGATTACCAGGCTAAGGGGTTGTTTCTCTCGACGAGAGTCGACAACGATGCTCTGGTTGCACCTCCAATGGTGGTTCAGGGGCGTCTCTAGTGTCTTGCAGGAGGGATGAATGAAGTGGCTTGAAGGTGGGGGACTGTCTAGTTTACTGGGGCTCAAATCAAGGTCTCTCAAGTTCTCCGTCTATTTCTGGTGCTCTCTTTCCGTTCAATCTCCCTTTTCCTCCCTTTCGATCAGTTCCTCTCATTCCTCCCCCTTCTAGTCGGTTTTTTTGGGCTTTAAAAGGAGGTGGCAGACGGGAGGTTGCTGATGATCGTGGCTTCTACATGGGGAAGAAAAGTGGGCGCGGGATCAGTTGGGATGAAGGCATTGTTCATTTATTTTTCAATGTCCTAAGTTTCTAATTAGGTTTGGTTTGGGCTGGGCCTACGGTTTGGGCTTTGTTTTGTTTTGTTTTTTTTTTTGGTTTGTTTTAGGTTTTAGTGTTTTGGTTTTGTTTTAGGTTTTGAATTTTTGGTTTTTAATTAGGTTTATGATTTTGATTTTGTAATTTTAATGTTGGTATTAATTTCTTGGTTTTAGATTAAGTTTTTTTTTTTAGGATTATTGTTTTTTCCTTTTAGGGTTTATGTGATTAGGGTTTAGGGATTTTAAAGTTTTATTTAACTTAGGTTTTAATTAAGTGACTTTAGGGTTTTGAGTTTAATTTAGGTTGTCCCTTGAATTTAAATGGATTAAAGTGGTTTAAATGGATTTTATTTGATTTTGACTTTAATTAGGGTTTTCAATTGATTAACTTGGATTTTAAGTGGATTTTGTTTAATTTTGAGCTTAATTAGGTTTTTCACTTGATTAATTAGGATTTTAAGTGGATTTTATTTGATTTTGCCTTTGATTAGGGTTTTCACTTGATTAATTAGGATTTTAAGTTGATTTAGGTGGATTTTGTTGAATTTTGGTTTTAATTAACGTTTTACTTAATTAATTAGGGTTTTAAATGTTTTAAATGAATTTTATTTGGTTTTGATTCTTTAATTATTGGTTTTTGCCTTGATTAGGTTAGAGTGGGTTTATGTAGGCTTAAGTGGTCTTAAGGGATTTGGGTTTTGGTGGTGTTAAGGTTTAAGGGTGGTGGTTGCAACTAGAGCATCTTTCCAACGGAGCATGCTGCCAAGTGACTGCAAAATCGGGGTGTCTACAAATGCCCCTCCCTGTATGAGGTCGACGAACAGAGGGAACCGAGACTGATGTTCCGGGTTGATAAGACACCCCGCCTGAGTCTACGGGAGAGTGGTATTTTGTTGTGAGGTTGTGAGTCATTTATTTAGTGGATGCACCGAAGGTCATGACTCGGGGCCATGCAAGATACTGATGCAAGGGTTGACCCTAATGTCAGGTGATGCATAAGGGCGATGCTGATGCAAAGGATGATGCTGGTGACGAGCAAGTTGCTTGTCAGCTCACGAAGGGGAGCGCGAGGGATTTCCTGGCTCGTACCAAGGGATGCCAAGACTACCGGGCTCATCGCACGACAGGGGGAACCTTGCAAATGATAGACCTTTTAGCTTGAAAGGATGCATTAAAAGATATCGGACTTGCCGACTGAGGAAAGACTAATGATGGATGTCAACTGGATAGTTTTGGGGTATTAGCTCGCTCCTGACAATATGACGGTCATCTACTGGATAGTTTGGGCTATCAACCCGCTCCTGACAATATGACGGTTGTCAATTGGATAGTTCGGAGTATTAGCCTGCTCCTAACAAGATGACGATCATCAACCGGATAGTTCTGGGTATCAGCCCGCTCCAGACAAGATGATGGTTGTCAATCGGATAGTTCGGGGTATCATCCCACACTTGACAATATGACGGTTATCAATTGGATAGTTCGGGGTATCAGCCCAAGGAAAGGGGCACTAGGTAAGACTATAAGGTTTGCAAATTGAGAGACAAACTATGATAAGTTGATGGGCCTACCTACCAGATAGTTTGGGTTATCTAATGTCGGAAGTCGTCTGAGTAGTTTGGGATACTAGCTTAAGGTGATGAGGAAGAAGATAGTTTGCTTTGATTCCGTCAGTTCATAGCGAAATTAGAAAACAAAGGAGTGGCACCAAGATTTGTTGGTCCGGATCGAATTTGGGATGGAACCATCTAGACTCCATCCAGTAGTCTAGAAGAAGATGGAAAAGGTGTGGCCTTGAATCTGCCAGTCAAGATCAGAAATCAAAGGCAAAGAGTGGCACCGAGATTCGTCCGTCTGGATTGAATCTAGGACAGGACCATCTAGACTCTATCCGATAGTCTAGAAGAAGATGGAAAAGGGTGCTTTCAATCTGCCTATCAGGATCGGAATTCAAAGGCAAAGGGTGGCCTTGAGATTCGTCTGTCTGGATCGAATCTAGGATGGGACCATCTAGACTCCGTCCGGTAGTCTAGAAGAAGATGAAAAAGGGGATGGCCTCGATTCCGCTTGTAAACATCGGAATTCAAAGGTAGAGGGTAGCACCGAGATTCGTCCGTCCGGATCGAATCTAGGATGGGATCATCTAAACTCGGTCTAGTAGTCTAAAAGAAGATGAAAAAGGAATGGCCCCGATTCCGCCTATCTGGATCGGAATTCAAAGGCAAAGTGTGGCACCGAGATTCATCCGTCCAGATTAAATCAGGGATGGGACCATCTAGACTGCGTTCGGTAGCCTGGAAGAAAATGGAAAGGGGTGCCTTGAATCTGCTTGTCAAGATCGAAATTCAAAGGCAAGAGGGTGGCACCGAGATTTGTCCATCCGGATCAAATCTTGGATGGGACCATTTAGACTCCGTACGGTAGTCTAGAAGAAGATGGAGAAGGGGGCCTTGAATCCGTCTGTTAGGATCGAAATTCACAGGCAAAAAGTAGCACTGAGAATCGTCCATATGGATTGAACCTGGGATGGGACCATGTACACTCCGTCAGGTAGTCTAGAAGAAGATGGAAATGGGGTAGCCTCTATTCCGCCTATTAGGATCGAAATTCATAGGCAAAGGGGGTGGCACCGAGATTCATCTTTCCAATTCGAATCTAGGATGGGACCATCTAGACTTTGTCTAGTAGTCTAGAAGAAAATGGAAAAGGTAGTCTTGATTCTGCCTGTCAGGGTCGGAATTCAAAGGCAAAGGGTGGCACCAAGATTCATCCATCCGAATCGAACCTAGGATGGGACCAGCTAGACTCCATCCAGTAGTCTGAAAGAATATGGAAAAGGTAGCCTCGATTCTGCATGTCAGGGTCAGAATTCAAAGGCAATGGGTGGCACCGAGATCCATCCGTCTAGATCAAACCTGGGATGGGACCATCTAGACTCCGTCCAGTAGTCTAGAAGAAGATGAAAAAGGGATGGCCTCTATTTCGCCTATTAGGATCGAAATTCATAGGCAAAGGGGGTGGCACCGAGATTCGTCTTTCCAATTCGAATCTAGGATGGGACCATCTAGACTTTGTCTAGTAGTCTAGAAGAAAATGGAAAAGGTAGTCTTGATTCTGCCTGTCAGGGTCGG
>JAMKQA010024475.1:0-13896 GCA_024699735.1 Posidonia australis
ATTATCTTTTCAGTAAACACTAAAATTAATTTTTCAGTAATTTATGAATGAAATACAACATGATTTACTGAAAAAATTCAAGGGCCTTACTTAACTTAAGTAAGGTCCAGCCCTATCTGAAAATTAGCCTATATATATATATATATATATATATATACAAATCTTGGTGTGATAAATATAATGCAAAAATGATTAGGATAATCATTAGAATGATTGTGTGGTTGGCCTAAAATGAATTAGCAAAAATACACTTAGGGTACAGGTAGAATAAAAGATGATATGATTTAGAGATAATAAGTTTTTCCCCAGATGATTTAGAATGGACTTTAGGAATCATGATGATATCCTTAGATCTAGGGCTTGTGTGGTTTTATAGGTGGTACGTTGAATGTAGTATTCAATAACACTATGCTAGGTGTTTAACTTTGATCTAGCTATGCTCCTAAGGGACACGAGCTAGTAGGTGTCTTACATCTGGACATCAGAGCATAGAGTTTTGGTTATAGTTGTTCTGGTGTGGTGTCTTATGAGTGAGTTTGATACCTAGATGACGCTTTTGTTGATGGTTTTGCTTAGGTTGTCGTCATAGGCCGAGCGAGGTGCTCTGGAACTCAAGCACTCCCAAGGTGTGGTTTGCTGGGTCAGACAGTGGAGTTGTCTAGGCTTTGTCTTGCGGTGTTTTTGAAAGGATATTTAAATGGTTTTCAAAATAGTTTTCCAAAAGGGTTTTGGAAAGAGAATGTGCATATGTTTTTAAATAAATGGTTTTGGAAAGAGTTTTTCGATTTTCTATTTGTAGTGGATCAATAGACTTGAAGGTCGTGTTGCCGGGACCAAGGGATGTAGGTCACATTCCTGGGTGGTTGAGCACGTCGCCTAGGTTGAGGTCTTGAGACCAAGAGGCCAAGGTGTGTTCGTTGGATCCTTGAGGTATGACAATTATGGATTGTCATTCACGAGACTGAGGCTGAGGTCCATGGGACGAGGTACTGGCTAGACTCAAAAGTATGACACTTCGTTTGTCCCAGACACTGAGGCCTAGGGTACTGTTTGTACACAAGGTATCGTGGCAGCAGGGG
Source organism: Posidonia australis (assembly GCA_024699735.1). Classification (NCBI taxonomy): domain Eukaryota; kingdom Viridiplantae; phylum Streptophyta; class Magnoliopsida; order Alismatales; family Posidoniaceae; genus Posidonia; species Posidonia australis. The sequence goes on from JAMKQA010024475.1 coordinate 1,080, forward strand.
AGGTATGAGACTCCTGCATAGTTCTGTTTGATACCCTAGGAGTTACAGGTATCAAAACTTGTGAATACTACAGGTGGTGAGGTGACGCTCCTATAGACCGGGTACTGTGTGGAGGATATCGAGAGGATGTACCATGTGGTTTGTCCTGAGAGAGAACAGCTTGCCTAAGTGGGGTGAGTAGCCTTTCCAGATGGGGTTGGCTTTGTGAGGATCCTACAGGTGGTGGGACTACGTGACAAGCAAACTCCTCCACAGGGTGGTTGTCCATGGCAGTGCAGACACCGTGGTCATGCCTTGTTGGACTATTTATGGCCAGTGTTGACTGCTTGGCGTCGGATAGTATGACACATTGTTTGTGATTTTGCTAAGTCCTAATTCAAGAATTGGGCTCTGCCCTAGTGGAGGCCGTGGTGTACAGCCAGTGTGGCATTGTCCTTTGGGATCCGTGGCTCTGTGATTTTGGCCTAGAGGAGGCCGTACTACTGCACTAGTGTGGCATTGTGTTTTGGAGTGGTAGCTCCATAACTTTGGTGTTGTGCTTGAGTTTAGAGGGAACCGTGTTGTGCAGAACAAAGGCTCTTTAATTGTGCTTTGTAATTGTTGTGGGTGTTCTAGATGCTATAAAGAGCGTTCAGGCACCGTTGGTTGTCTGATCCACATAGAGAACGTGTGGGATCAGGCTGTGTGCTTTAGTGTAGCTTTTGGGCTTGATTTGGCAAGCGTGGCCATCTCGAGCATACATAAAAGATTTTCAAAGAGCATGCACATGGTTTTGAAAAAGAAAAGAAAAGAATAGTTTTAAAGACATAGTTTTAAGATTTTGCTGCTTGACGCGCAATAGTGGATTGCCTAGTCTTAGTGTTGCGACATCTAGGTGAGATGCCTATACTTGTTGGGTGGGGCATAGTTACGTCTGTTTCCTCAATGTGGTGTGCCGAGTGGTTAGGTGGGGTATGTGTTGGGTGACCGTTTGAGTGGTCACTCACGTGTATTTAGGTTTTGATATTTTTGGCAGGTGCAGGATAAGAGATAGTTTTGCTAGTACATATAGGAGGAGTCACGCTACCACACATCAGGGATTCTAGTGAGTTAGTAGTTTAGTTTATTTCAGTTATTTATTTATTGTTGTTGAGTGTACTTAGATTTAGTTACACAATTAGCATAATTGTAATTGAAATAAAAGGCTAAAAAAAAAGAAAAATGAAATGGTGTAGCTAGGTTGAATGATAGCAACTTGAGATCGTTACAATGATGGTTTCCAAACCTCGAATATTTAGAGAAATAAAATCCAAACACTAATATGATAACATATTACAAAAAAACTCCAACATAGTAAATACAATGTTGTCTAACAAGCAATACCATAAAGTGCACAGAACAAATAACATTCTAGTGCAGCCCAACAAATAAAGTCCAACATACAACAAATAAACAACAATTGTCTGAGATATTAATGTTGTCTAACAAACACTAACAACCATAGAAACACACAAATGCGTCATTGATCATCTTGGGACTGAATCAATGCACCATGCTTTAGATCACCACATCCTTGGCTAAGTTACTCCACACACCATAGGACATCCTCAACCACATAACCCTTTGACTTGGAGGTGTGATCTCAATGAACTCCTTCATTTCTAGCTTTTCAAAATGCATAATCATATAGGTCCACAACTCAAAGCTTTTATCAACACCATCCTCCTTTAACAACTCGAAACATTTTTGCCATTCCACTGTTATCCTTGATCACATTCCATGCCTTAACAAATGAATAGAGTTGATGTTGGTTTGTAGAGCTTCCTTTCTAGACATCTTTGCCCAACTTGTCTTTCTTTCCATGTGACATTGTGTTTGTCGAAGCCCTTGTAGTACCCATGCCCTCTCCATGGCCGCTCTGAGTTGTATTTGTTTGCACATGTGGTGGGTTTGCTATTGTGTCAAACTATCCTCCTCTTCTGATGAAAGGTCTAAGCAGAGGCACCGAGGATGAAACCATACTTTCTTGTTGTGACATTTCCATCAAAAAGCTCTATCAATTACTCATGGAACTTGATTCCCTTGTACCTAAACTTCTCGCATTTTAGTTCTTGCTGCATTTGTGAAAACAATCCAGAAATACATGTTTAATTAAAATTAGGAACTATAACAAATTGTCATAAGAAACCAGTAACTATGTTGATGATCTAAGCAAGGATATTTTAAAAGTGAACTCACGATCTTGAAGGTCTCCCACCATTAATCATCTTCTCTCTTCCATGTTTGAGTGTTTGGGTTCCAACTGATCCTAGTTTGCACAGTGAGTGCTCTCCAGACTTGCCAATCACTGCGTAGCCTCTCAAACTTGTGCTTGAGTTGTGCACGTGTTCAGATACCCCACATCACTTGCGTAGCTTGTTCAACAATTCATAACCCCACTCAACCTTGTGTGTGTTAACTACAAAGGCACATTGGTTGAATCAGGTATAGGAATGAGAGTACTCCTTAACCTCCTACCCGAAGACACTCGACTAGTCCGACCACCATAGGGTGGATACATGCGAATGGTGGCATTATTGCATTTGAAGGAAAAGTCAAATCAATGGGGACTACTGATTGAGAAGCACCATTACTACAATAATTGTTTGTATAAAAAGGCATCACTACATAGGTTCATAACATGCACAAGATCCATCTCACTCTCCATTTATTTTGCAAATGTACAAAAAAAACATTCAATCAATACAAGAATGAAAACATAATAAAATATAAAGGATTACACATGTTCAAACCATACAACACAAAGCATTACAACTAAGTGAATGACACAACACAAAGCTTGATCAAACCATATGTAATAAGGTAATCTCCAATACAAGCTATTGCTCATTTACTCCTACAAGTTATTAAAATAAAATAACACGAAACACTACCTAATCCAGCTAAGTGACAAAAAAGCGTAGTTGCAAAACATATTAGTATACCAAAAAACATTACAAAAAGATGGAACGTAAGTCATTCCAATAAACCACAATTTTCATCCAACATCAGGTACTATGGACCAGAACACACAAAAAATTACATTAAGTAATGTGACATAAGATGATCAATGGATGTCACATGCATCTGCAATTAAGTCATGAACAGAATCCTGTTAATCACCCATTCTCATTTCATCCAAAGTTGTTGGATCTTCATCCTCAATATGTTCCTTAGGACAAACACCATCTTCGTCAATTATTGATTGCTTAAGGACTTCATCTAACACTCGTTGCTCAATTATGAAATTATGAAGCACCATACAAGCAACCACTATCTTAACTTGGTTTTGAAACTATATGGTGGCATGCAATAGAGTATGTTCCAATGCTTCTTTAAAACACCAAATGATCGTTGTATTACATTCCTTAGCGATGAATGCATTCCATTGAAGTGCTCGTCTTTCCCATGAGACTTGGATGATTGGAATTATGCAACATGATATCAGGATACAATGCAAAAAGTAACCTTTTTTGTTTGGATAACCACCATCAATGAAGTAATACTTATATGTAAATTTTGAGGTATTATTGTTAGAATCTTTTGTATTAGACATAAGAGTGGCAAATGCTTTATGCACAAAAGGATAAATTAGTTGGGCCTTTCTATCCTCCATAGGGATGTGGGAAGTTGTGACTTGGGTCCAAAATAGTATGATTTAGAACTTTGTAATTGTGTTTTATTCCCTCCCAATCATTAGACACAAATGTGAACCTCATGTTAAAGTCAAAAACCCCTGTATATTTTTGTGTGGTGTGCTTTCAGTCTCTTCCACACCTATATGCCATTTGTCCTTTCTTTGGAACCATATGCATAACATGAGTGTCATGTATTCTCCAATTTCATTCTTGAAGAATGGGTAGTACTTCCCATTGGCATACTCTATGATGTGCCTTTGGATGAAATTTAGGCTTTCTCTAAGTTGTATAACACAAGGAGCCCATTTAATGATTGTCCTCAAAACACGATTGAACACTACAAGAAAAATAAGATTTTGTAAGGACATAGCGTGAGGGCATATTCTATAACGATCCGAGTCACTACTATTACAAATACATTAGTCCAACTAAATCCAACATAATTAAATGCTAAATTATAGAAAATTAAAGACTAATTAATTGTATCCACACTACCAAGAACATGTAGTGAACGGCTAAGAGACTCCAACTATGTGCATTATGGACTAGGATTGCTACTTGTCTACACCTGTAACTAAAAACCACAAGAAAACGCGTGAGTGACTAGAAAAGTCATCCAGCACGCACCCCACAAAAAAAAAACAAAACAAAACCAAACTTTCCCTCTTTAAATCATTTTTGAAACAATTTTATCTTTTCTTTTGAAGTCACAAGAACACTGGAAACCATCTATATAGCAAAATTGGGCCATATTGGCAAAAACTACCAAAACACGGGCCATACTAGCCAAAACCATTGGCACGGCCCTATCGACCAAAAATCACAACCACACTAAGTCGTGTTGCTCGATGCCAAGCAACCAACTCTGGCCACAAGTAGCCATTGAGGTGCACTAAACTGCCACGGATCTGCCACCCTGTAAGGAGTGAATTTGTCCCGAAGTCCTCTTACCTAAAGGACTCTCAAAGAGTTAACCCTATCTGAGAAAGTTGTCTTGTCACTCAAGACGACACCAGAAGCAGGGCACGTGCACTATGCGCACTAACCAACACCACAAGGTCCGTCCCTCGGTGTCCTCAACTCCATACTCAGACAGTGGGAGTGTCATATCTCCACACTCGACAGTACCTCGAGCCTTAGTGTCTAGTAACAACTACAGTATTGTACCTTTAGATCCAGACGACACATCAACCCGTAGATCTCAGTCTCGACCTCATGAATAACAGTCTGGAAGTATTATACCTTTAGGCCCCGATGAATACTTGCCTACAGTATGTTGGTCCCCGACCTTAACTTGGTAACACGCTTGATCAACTGAGAATGTCGGCACATTCCTTGGTCTAGATAGCACGACCCTACGACATTTCGGTGCACACACAAAAGCCACGGAAAACTCTTTTCCAAACAATATCTGGATTTCTCAAAAGCCGTTTTCAAAATCATTTTCATGCATCTAAGATCTCTACAAAACTAACACATCAGACGTCCATAATAGACCACCTTGATGGCTCGCAAAACACTCCATTATAATCATATAAAATCCCTCGTAGAAATTACTAGAATCTTCTTTAAGATAGCTTAGAGATCTGGTTTGACACATCAAATTCAAACCGTCGACCGAACCCTAGGCTCAAGGTGTTGGTTTGGCAAACCGAACTCACTCGGTCGGCCAAACTTGGTGTTGTGTCCACACCCATGACCTAATCAGTAGACCAAATAGATTCGGTTGAGCGAATTCTGGGTCAAGGGGATAAATCTGGGTGTCCATAACGGCACACTGAACAAAACAGCGTGCCAAACCAGGCAAAGCCAGAGCACTATCAACCCTAACTCATTAACCTCCCAAAAATAGGGAAACAAACCATGCTCAATCCAAAATACCAAAATTCCACAAAAACTAGGAAAATAAAGGCATTCAAATTGATTACGATTCGACACAAAAATCACTATGATCCATTGATCATAGCTCACGATATCAAAATCCAAAGCTAGAGAACCCAAAGCACATGCATAGTGTTAACCACACATTAAATGCACCATAGATGCTCATAAATTCTCATAAATTATGAAATCATTCGTAGGCATTAAATTCATGCAAATCTACTCATTTCTAACATTTTTGCACAATTTTGAATAGGAAGGACGAGGTGCGCACCTTACGACGATCTCTAGCACTTCCACCCAAACTCCGGCCGATCCTCAAGCTCTCCGATAATCCTCACGCTCCAGTCATCCATACAATCGCCACAAGCTCACCACTCCTCCAGGGAAGAAGTCCAAAGCCCCATTCGGCTTAATCAAGATCCTAAAGCTTCGACACTCTCTCCCTCCCTCACTCTGCCGACAGTGGAGAAGGGAGGAGGAGGAAGAGAAAGGGAAGATGAAGGAGGAGGGGGAAGGGCATGGCACGGGGGAGGAGAAAGACTCTAGGGTTCACAGGCACCGACTAGCGTGCTTGGGAAGATGAAGAGAATGGCAGGGAAGAAGGAGGAGTGGTGTGGCACGGAAGACTCGGCTTGACTCTTGTCTTAAATACGTATGGTTGGTGTTAGTTACATGCATGCACAATGACCACTCAAATGCATGTGCAATCGCACGTCTCTCAGCTAACACCCAACCAGCCACAACACAGGACCCAGCAAACATTCCTCACCCGCACACCCATGCCAGAACACGAGGTCCATCCACTCATCACTACCTGCTCGTCCTTGTGGATACGAGATTTTGAAGGGAAGTCGCTCTCGCGTTGGTGCATTTACTGTCTTTCGCCACTTCGCTTGTATCCCTTTGATTGTATCTAACTCTTCCACTCCATGGATGATGAAATCAATATAATCGCCACTCTCGGTTCGCTTTTGTTGGTCCTTGAGACGCCTAAGGAGATGTGGATGTTGTGGATTTAGCTACCTTAGGACAACGTCAACACTACCTAAGGATGTCCATGCTAGTGAAATTCTTCTTCCTCTTCTTTTCCTTGCAAAAACAAAGTCAAAAATATGAAGAGTAAAAAAGCTCAAAGCAAATTAAAGATTAACATGAAATAAAAGGTAAAATACTTACCTAAGGGATTTTATCCTCCCAATTGCGACTAATGTAAATCTCTAACTACAACATGCATAAAAAAATGAAATGCAATGTGCAAAAATACTAAAAAAAGAACCCCCTTTTAATATGCGTGAAATGCAAGATGATGACGTGATGTGGTCGGAGGCGGAAGAAGAACTATGCTCTCCACAACTCTCCCAAATCTCAAGAAATTCCTTTCCTACTTTACTCTCTCTCAGAATTTTGCCTATGATTTTCAGTTATGCTCTCCTCCTTCATGTGTCTCCTCCTTCATGTGTCTCCTCCTTAAAGGCTGGGAGTGTCCCTTTATTTATAGAGGCATAGGAGGATAAAAAAAGGTAAAAAGATCCAAAATTGACATGATTATACAACTGCAATAAAAGGTTTCCATTTCGAAAGTGTTGAACGAAGGAATAGCAGCGTTCTATGTTGAACGCAAGATTCCTGACGTTCTACACACCCAGACTGTCAACTAGCATTAATCAAGGAATATTCCTCCAATTAATAGGCAATAAAGTCTGGTCAAAGGCATAAGAAAGCCATGCACAATAAGAGGAATCTTCCGAAAAATGAAATATTTTGAATTTAAAATTTTCTAAAGAAAGAAAGTAGCTAAGATGGCATTGTTGAGTTGTCACATGTAAGATGTAAGGATTGCAGCGTTTAATGTAAGACGTAGGTCGCCAGCCGCACCCGATGCCCTTCTGGGCGCGTCATGCTCTCCAACATCTTCACCACCTTCTCCAACCAGGCCTCGCTCTCCTCAGCATTAACCTTACCCTTGAATGACGGCGGACGAAGCTTCGTGAACTGGTTCAGCCACAGGTCGCCCGACGGCTCACTAGCACTACTCTTGCTAAATGCGTGAGAGATCCTATATGCCAAACTTCTCAGTTCCGTACGAACCACCTTCCATCCGGCTACGTCCTCTCGGGACTCGGTCTCCTCGATAGGGGCCTTGCCCTTACGACCACGAGGAGGCATCCTACCGGAGAAAGGCAAAATACCTGCACCACAGACAAATCAACAATTAGAAAACTATAGCGAAAAACCAAGTGCAGACTCTACAATGCATGCAAAATCTATGGAGTCTCTAAACCGGACACCCTAGGTGTAGTGCAACCTAGTGAACCTGGAGCTCTGATACCAGAACTATCACTCTCCACATTTTCCACAATAATTTAAAACAAATTAAATTATGGGAAAATTAAAGCCAAATAGAAAATATCTAACTACCAAGAACCTGTGTGTGTGGCTAGGAGACTCCAGACTATATGCACTACGCTAATCCTCTGCATGCTTGCACTTGTAAACCAAAAATACGAGGAAAACGCATGAGTGACAAAAGTCACCCAGTACGCACCCCAAGAAAACTATGGAAAACAAAACTATAATTAATTTTCTTTTAAAATTCATTTCGCAAACCATTTCTCAAAAACCTCACGAACCAGGCCCACATTGGCCAAAACCGCAACCGAAGCTCTACTAGTCCAAAACCACAAGTAAAGGCCCTTAATGGCCAAAACCACACACAGTGAGTCGAGAAGCCCAGCGCCAGGCAACCTAACTCTTCTAAACGCAGTCTGCCGAGGAACGACCACAACGTTCTGCACTACCACAGTGACGACCACCCTGTGCAGAAGCGTTCACCATCTCACGATTCTCCCTCTCTAGAGAACCCTCACAAAGTCAACCCCTCTTTGGGAAGGTTGTCCTGTCTCTTAGAACGCAACCAGCTACGGGACATGTGTCCCACCCGCACTGGCCACCACAAGGTCTGCCTCCTCACGACATCCTCTACACACGGTGCTCAAGAGAGAGTATCATACCTCTACACTCGACGACACCCGAGCCTCAGTGCTATAGCGACAGCAGGAGTATCATACATCCCCGTCATGCCACAATACACCTCAACCCACGGACTACAACCCTAGCCTTGAGACGACAATGAAGGAGTCTCATACCTCCAAGACCCGACACCCCTCAGCCTCAAGTATCTCCGCCCCCAACCTCAACCAGAGAGTCGCGCCCGACCACCCGAGAATGTCGTCACATTCCCTAGTCCCGACGACATGGTCCCACACTGTCTCAGTCCGCACATAAAAAATCAAGAAAACATTTTCCAAAACAGGCCAACTATTTCTTTGAAATCTATTTTCCAAAACCATTTTCATATCTTTGAAAACTCTTCCAAAACCTCGGCAAAACAGCGCATCAGGGGTCCCAGGAGACCACCACTAACGACCCACAATCCTTCTAAATAGGACAAAACAAATCAATCTGGAAAATCCTTGGAAAGTAGATTTCTACAAACAAATTTGGGCCTAGATTCGGCATGTCGAAAACCCCTAGTTCGGTAGGTCGATCTAAATCGATCGACCGAATCAGGTCAACGGTCAACACTCAGGCCAAAATCAGTATATCAAAAATGGTTCGGTCGACCGAATTAGGAGATTTCGGTCGACCGTCCAAAATCGAACGACCGAATATCGACTAGAGGACCTATTCTGACAGCCGAATTCTACGAAAAATAGAAAATGGTCCAAACCCTACAGTCCAAAATCGCCCCAACTGGGACCTTCGATCGGACTCTCTAAACAAACACCAAAAATATTGCATAAAACATAAGATGTAGACCCTCGAGTCTACTCCAAATCTCAACAAACAAAACTAAAATCCATTCACCATGCATCATGATATAAAATCGCAAAGGTAGAAGGGTCAAAAGGACCCAAAATGCAACTACCGGCATAAATGCCCAAAAATCCACCATAAATTCCCATAAAATCACAATAAATTCTAGGAATGTAAATTTACCTAGATTTCATGCAACCCTATTAATTTCTACCATTTCATGCTCTCCATTACAAGGATTTGAGATGCGTACCTGAAAATGAGCTTTGACAATTCTCCAACCAACTCCAGCGACCACAACGCAACGACGGCCACGAAAGCACTTCACGCGAGCTCCACACGCCACCACGGGCCGCCGCACACCGTCGCCGCCCCTCGAGCACACCAAACAAATAGGAGATCGTTGGGGAGGAGAGAAACAGGGGAGGGAGAGTGAGAGAGTGAGATGGGAGGGAGTGAGTGGAGGGAGGGAGAATGAGTGAGACAGGAAAGGGGGTGGGGTGAGAAGGAGGGAGAGGGAAAGGAAGTGTGCTCAGCATGGAGGGAAGTGTGCTCAACATGGACGGAGAAGCTTGGGTCGTGCATGGCGAAGGCTCTAGGCTTAAAAAACCACGCATAAGGAGTAGGTGGCTGTGTGCATGCAACCAGTCACCCATGCGCACACCAACACTCCCTCAACTGCCAGCCTCACCAGCCACCGCACGCACCCAACCACCCACCACAACCACGAGGCCAACCGCTAGCCTCAACCACCAGCCCACAAACACAGGCCCCACGCGAACCACACACTTGTGCCCCACATGGACTCACACCTGGGCCCCACACGCACAGTGCCACAATGCACAGTGCCAACCACGCACAGGGACACGTAAATAGAAGTCGCCCAAGAGGCCCAAGCCCAAAAGCACAAAACCACACAACGGGCCTCGAAACAGTAACACTCGTCCAGGAATAAATTCATAAAATGTAAATAATTACAAAATGAATTTTACAGATGTTACAATTTGCAAATAGGACTTTGGAGAGTATTTGAGCTGAGCAAAAGGTTTTTAAAGATGAATGAAGTATGCTATGATATAATGGGACCTAATTAAAATAAGGGAGTGCCAAAACGGTATATCTACAGATTGTCCCTCCTTGATGGTGATTTCGGTACGAAACTAGCTTTAAGGTGTAACGATATTCTCGTGTGGCACGACCTAGGGATTTTTCTGATTAAAAGGAAGGAGAAAATCAAAGACTTGGATGTGAGTCAAAGCTGCCACCAAGCTGGAAAAGGAGTGAAGATGATTCAACACCTGTTGCCACCAAGCTAAATGAGAGATCGAGCTGGATAAAACATCCTACAGTTGAGAATTGAGTTGGATCAACACATGGATTATGAGGGAACGAATACTTGGGTATGAGATCAAGTTGAAAGGGGAGGAAGATCCAACACCTACTACTACCAGGCTAGCTAAGAAGTAAAGGGGTTGAGCTGGATAAAACATTCAACACTTAAGAAATTGAGCAGAATATGATATCGAGCTAGATAAAAGATCCAACACTCGGAGGAATTGAACTGGATAATAGATTCAACACTTGGGAAATTGAGTTGAATAAGGGATTGAGCTAGATAAAAGATCAAACACTTAAGCAATTTTGATCTGAATAAAGGATCGAGCAGGTTAAAAGATCCAATACTTGGAACTAAGATGTGAGAGACACAACCTCAGGGGTTGCTAAAGGGAGTCAAAAAAAGGATACAATGTCAGGAGTTGCCTAAGGAGGTTAAAATAAAGGACACAGCCTCAGGAATTGCCTAAACGGGTCAAACTGAAGGACACACCTTAGGGATTGCCTAAGGAGGTCAAACTAAAAGACATGGCTTCAGGGATTATCTAAGGGGGTCAAACTAAAAGACACGACCTCAAAAGGTGCCTAAGAGGGTTAATGATGTGTCTTATTTAATTACCGTAAGTGCACGGCGTACTATATAATACGTGGCAAATACAGGTCGATCTTACAGAGAAAAGTGTTTCAAAAACAAAGAATATTATCGATTATTGAGATGAAAATGGAGAAATGTTGATTAAGGACTAAACACTTAAGAAAAATTCAGAATAAATGAAGAACTTGGATTTTTGAATCCATTCATGTAAATATAAATGCATGATTAAATCCACTCTATGTTTCCTGATTGATCTAAATAATTTGATTCAATGATTCTTATCTTAACAAGCTTAATCTATATGCAATGCACTATAGACTATCAAGTCAAGGAATAAAAATACAATAATCAAATTAAATCAAATGACATATGATGGAATTGAGATTATATACACAACCTCCAATTAAATCATCCCTAAGCATATACTAAAAAGATGAAATCAATGTTAATTTATTAAAGTTTTTCGATTCATTGAATGATCTATGTAATATACATCCAACCCACATGATCATAGCATTAAGCATAAAGAGAAAACACAGAACAATTTAATCATGACATATAATATTACATGAACTTCATCTCAATCCTAGATCTAGAAAATTAGTTACACATGGTTACGCAAAACAATAAAATAAAAGAAGAGAGAGAAGAAATAGAAGACATAATTAAATAAAATGCACTTTTATTGAAGGAACTTGAGATTACAGATGATCTTCCTCTTCTCCCAAAATACTGAAAAGAAATAGACTCTAAACTTAGATTCCAACCATAGATCTACATAAGGGGTCCTTTTATAGGCTTACAAGGACTTGCTTACGTCAGAGATAAATCCGGATACAAAATTTAATCTTGAATTTTGAATACAAGAAATTTTTAAGTAAGAATCTCGTCCAAAGAATACCAAGTCAAAAATATCTGGTTCGGACGCTTGGGAGGCACTAGATTTGCAGTTAGGCGCCTGGGAGGCGTCCATATCATCTGGAATCTTCTTTGACTTTTTCCACTGGTTGACTAATATTTTACCAGTATTTAGGCACGTGGAAAATGTGTATTTGACCTCTTGACGTAACATATCAGCAACAATCTTGGTTGTCAAAAAAGACTCTCTTCTCTAGCGAAAAACCCTAGCTCTGCCCGCTCTCTTCTCTCCTTGATATCATGCGCCACCGCTGGGCGCGATCGCATGGCTCCGGCTTCCGTGAAGCGACACTGCTTCGGCAAGCAACGAGCTTCGACTGGGAGGCCTTCAAATGCAGCCTCTTCGCGGAGTACCCTCTGAAAGCTCCCCCGCCCCTGGGGAGATCTCGCTCCTCTGGGCGTCCTCACAAGCGTCGCAAAAGGAAGCCTCGTGGGTAGGTATGCGATCTCGGCGAGGTGTCCCTCGCCCCTCCATTCCATTGAAAGATTGAGAAGCCATCTAGTAGATAATTAATCTAATTCTAGATAACAAGGCTCTGATACCAATTGTTGGATACTAAAGCTTCTCTAGAGGAGGGGTGAATAGAGATTTTCCGGTTTTAATTATGTCTTT
>JAMKQA010024476.1:0-14570 GCA_024699735.1 Posidonia australis
AACGTCGATTGATGTATGGCTTAATGAATGATGCATGAGAATTAAAACAAGGTGATTAAAAAGATCGCATCATGTCAAAACAATAGCGTAATCAAACTAGAAAGCATAAAACGATGTAAGCGATGAAAGTGTAGCAGGGGCAGAGGCTAAGCTATGCTAGGCACAGTCCCTGGGGGAAACGCACATGTATGACGTGCCACATGCACGTGCACCTAGAACGTGCCCCCCAGGCATCCCCAATCAACTTGCTGTCATGGCCAATCCTAGATGTACAAGGCCATGATACCGTAGCTAATGGGGTGATAGACATCATGAGTTGGAAATGGGATAATGCAAGGTCTTAAATCCGAAAGAAAGTCGCTTGCATAAAAGAGAACTCAAGCAGAACAACGAATACAAGCAGGTAATGAAACTAGAAACATGCCAAAAGTGTCAAACGCACTAGAGGAACCTAAGTGGAAGGGCATGTGGTCGAGGCTTGGTCATGTCTGGCGCCACCATGCTCCTGATGAATACGCGCATGAGAGGCACGCTATCGGGGCACGCACCTGCAATAGAGCCCAAACCTGGCGAGATGATTGCCTCTCCCCCAAGCAAAGCATGCAATGCCAAAGCAATGAAAACATCCAAAAAGCTAGAACACATATAAGACAAGGCAAAACTTCAAGAAAAACGAAATGGGAAAGGGCACGGCCTCCTCCCCGCCCCCTTGCCGACGTCACCATTCGCCGGAGTCTGTCTAGCCACAGAGAAGGCCGGAGGCTCGAGCGCACCTACAGGGTGGCAGGAGCGTTGGATAGGAGGAGGAGAGGATGCCTTGGTACGGCCTTGGCCAAACGCTCATGGCCCGGGCCCGGGGCCTCACATCGACAGTGGTCGTTCGTCAACAGAAGGGGCAACAGAATGCGATAAAATGGTAGAGAAAAACATGAGAAAATGGGATAGGAAAACCAAATTAGCAACTCTAGGTGATCCTCTAGCACACTAAGAAGAGAAGATTACCTGTTAATGGTCGGAGTGTCCCCCTATGGTCGACGGTGAGAGTTTCGATAGAGAGGCTCGGTCGGCGATTGCGATGATTGGAGACGGTTAGGGGATGGCCTAAGAGTGCTCGGAGGGCAATTGGGATGCTTTTTGGATGCCAAGGGAAGGAAGGCCATCGGTGGTTAGGGAGATGGGTTTTCTCACTCTGGTCTCCAGTCTCAGCTCTCTCTCTCGTGCAGAAGGTCCCGATTTTGCTAGCTCTCTTGCTCGCGACTGAAGGGTGGTCCTTCTCGCAAGGAAAGGCTCAAGGTTTTGGTGGTCGTCCCTAGCATGGTAGGTGGGTTGGTGGCGTGTTGGTAGGAGGTTGCAAGTGGCTCGTCGGCACCGTTGCAGAGGTTGAGTGACGGTAGGAGCGACGTAGGGCGTGGTGGCTGTTAACAGGGCATGGGAAAGGCTAAGGGATGTCAAGCGCGCTTGGGGACAAGTCGACGTTCCGTGCATGGCGTTGCTCGTACGAGGTACGAGGTCGTACGACGAAAGTGACTAGTCAGGAGGCACTTACCTGGCTACCCTAGCCATGACACGTACTTGGGCCGCGCATCTCATTTGGGCCAGAGCATACAGGCTGGGTTTAGTGAATGGGGTTTGATTTAGGGTAAATTAGAGGTTTTGGGTTGGTTTGGCTTTATGGGATAGGTTTGAGAATCATAGCAGGACTGGGTCTGTCGTCCAATTGCACTCTCTGCCAGGTTCACTTGCCAACATTGGCCAAAAACCGAAGTGTCTACATACACCAAAAATGATTTAGGTAGAGATGTTGAAGGTTTGAGGAGTAGAGATGTCATACAATAAAGTCTACCATACAAAATAAAAGACTATAGCAAAAATTATTGGTAATAAACATACATGGACTTGGTTCTTTAAGTAGTTGTCAAAGTATTTATATGATTGCATGAACCAGTTGGCATTCATATCAGATCGACAGAATTAATTTATAATGTACAGACAATTTTCCCAAATGCTTTTCATAGCTATTGTGTGTATCACTCATTCAACAACCTTCTTGTGGCCACCAATGATAGGGGTGCTAAGTCAATATCTTTTATTACAACCAAAGTTTTTAAAACTTTTGATTTCAAAAGAAAGATAAACGAGTTGAAGACACATAATTGTATTGTATTTCAGAAGGTTGAGAGCTTTGGAGCAAAGGAACACTGGACAAATGCATTTTTCCCCAATTGAATATATAATTTGCATACTTCAAATTCGTCACAAAGTGTGAACAACACATTAGTAGATATAAGATGTTTGCCAATTGTAACAATGATTGAGGGGACAAGGAAAAACATTACTAGTTATTTTTATAAGAAAATGATACTTGTAAATAAATTGACTTGCATGTTAACGTCCTACGGAGAAAAAAAATTTAAATACTACGAGGGAACAAGGAAGACACCTTATGGTGCACCCATTTTCAATTTATCATTTTCAAGTCCACACAATTACAGGACTTGAGGAGAACCATCTATAGAAAATCTATTGTCATGGGCATTCCATGTGAACATACAATGACATGTATTGCTTTCCATTATCAAGACGTGTATGCCAATTGCAAAGAATGGATCATAACTACAAAGTTTAGAACCACCCATAATGATAAAATTCCTCTTATAATAAGGAAAGTGTATTGACCTACAGTTGCTAATGACAGACATTCCCTTCCTCCTGAGTGTCGGTTTCAACCTAGAGGAAAAGGAAAGGTAAGAAAAGAGTCACAATGTAGTAGCAAAATTAAAAGATAATGTAGAAAATGCAAATATTTAGGCCACTAAGCAAAGAGATGCAAGAATGTACCTACGAGTTGATAATATAGTGAAACATGGTAATTTTTATGTCACTATGATTTTTGTATTACATTCTGTGATACATGATTCAGAGATGATAATTTTTGTATTACTATGTGAAACATGATTCTACATGTAGCGAGACATGGTTATTTTTTTATCACACTTTGTGAGATATGATTATGAAATATATTATCCTATGAGACATGGTTTTACGTGTAGTGAAACATGGTTTTTTTTTATTACACTCTGTGAGACATGATTTTGAGTGTAGTAAGATATGGTAATCTTTGTATTACACACTGTGAGACATGATTCTGAGTGTAATAATACATAATAATCTTTATATCATACACTGTAAAACGTGATTCTGAATGTAGTGAGACATGACAATCTTTGTATCACACTTTGTGAGACATGTTTCTTTTTTTTTTGGAAACGGTTTATAGAATTTTCATTTCAGAGGCTAAAGACGTCAAATAAAAGCATTATCATGTCATAATTATACAATACCACAGACCTAAAGTCCCATTGTAAATGGATCAGATTTAGCATCCAATCGAAGAAGTACCATTAAAAGATACAATTAGAAATAGTTTCTTAAAGATACAGCA
The DNA here is from genome assembly GCA_024699735.1 of Posidonia australis. NCBI lineage: Eukaryota > Viridiplantae > Streptophyta > Magnoliopsida > Alismatales > Posidoniaceae > Posidonia > Posidonia australis. The sequence continues at coordinate 3,443 of JAMKQA010024476.1, forward strand.
TTGTTTCAGGCCTCAAAGTCCTCCAAATTATTCTGCAAATTCCCTAAATCCACTCTAGGGGTTTCTCCAGGAATGCTTCTTGAGGATGAAGGGATAGAAGAAGGGATGGATTGCTCCACCATTTGTGAAGCCATATCAGTAGTATATTGAAGCATTTAATCATTTTCAAAGCCTGAAACAAGCGTTTCTACCTAAAAATACATTAGTGAAATAATATCATGGATGACAAGAGTATATGATCTGATAGTATTACGAAAAATCATATTATTCCTTTCTTTCCAAATCAACCAGAGAATGATTTGAAGTAAAAGAGTCCAACCAAGAAATGATAATTCAAATTTTAGATGAGAAGAAGACTGAAATAAATCCGCAATTCGAAAAAAACCTGGATATAAATCAGAAGCCAGAAAAAATCTCCAGATATTCCAGATAAAAATGCAATTTAAAAACAGATGGTTATTGCTTTTAATGTGTGCAGAACAAAAAATGCAAAGGGAGGGACCTAACCAACCTCTCTTAATCAGATTTTCCTTTGTTAAATTTTTATTTCTAATAACTAACTAAGAGAAAAGCTTGATTTTCAGTGGGGTATTGCTTTTCCATAGACATCTATAAAAGGAATTGCGAAGACCACCATCATTTAATAAACAGTAAGCCGCCTTCACCGAAAAAAATTTATCCTTGGAAGGTAACCAATTCAAGTTATCCTCTCTGGCACCCACATTCAAAGATTGCAATACGTTATCAAAGAATTCTAACTGAGATTAAAGTAATGTAGGATCACACAGATAGCAATAGGCAAAATCAAACAGTCTATTAAAATTAAATCTAAACATGTCCAGAGTTGCTCTAACAGAGGCCTTCTTAAATCTGGCTAAACTGTATAATCGAGGCAAGATATTTTTCAAAGGGATATCGCTCCACCATTTTTGTTCCCAGAATACTGTGTTATTGCCATTACAAACATTGGAAGTAGTGAAACAGTTAAGGAAATTATAACATTGTTTGATACTGCGCCATAGAGGGGAACAGTTGAGAGCAGTAGAATTCAGAATTGCTCCAGGTCCACTTCTGTGGAGATATCTGACCTTTAAAAGCGTTTTCCAAATAGGACAGTGGTAGCTAGAAAGAAATTGCCATAGCAGCTTAGTTTTCAAGGCTGCGCTAAAATTCCTTAAATTAATAATTCCCCAACCATTTTGCTGTTTTGATCTGCATAGATTGGACCACTTAATTAAGTGTAGCCCTTTTTGGTTTGGGGACAAAGAATTCCATAACAATTTGCTTCTAAGTGAATCAATTACCTTCTCAATCTTTAGAGGCATATGTAAAACCGACATATAATATGTGGGGATAGCTGATAAAACAGCATTAACTAAGACCAACCTGCCCCCTAAAGACAAGTGCCTGGCCTTCCATAAAGAAAGTTTCTTAGAAATCTTTTCTATCACAGGTGTCAACATACTAACAGTGGCTCTTTTATAATGCAGAGGCAGTCCTAGATACATAAGGGGGAGGTCAGCCTTACCACATCCCAAAATATTACAAGAGGATATAATTGAATCCTGAGATACTCCCACACCAGTGAGAGAAGATTTATGAAAATTGATTTTTAAACTAGAACAAGTCTGAAAACAACATAAAATTCTTTTAATATTAATCATATTGTCAATACTGTCTGGCAAAAATAAAAGGGTATCATCTACATATTGCAGATTGACTAGAGATGGTCCTTCATGTGGGAATTTAATAAAAGGGTATCATCTACATATTGCAGAAATGAGATTATTTCTCTTGCCTGCTTGCAGCATACAATTTAACACATTTGTAGCTATAATAAATAGTAAAGGAGATAAGGGATCACCCTGTCTTAAACCATTGGTGGCCCCAAAGTACCCTTTAGGTGAACCATTAATTAAAACAGAGATTTTAGCAGTAGATATACATATACGGATCTAAGAGATCCACTTATCCCCAAAATCCATTCCAAAAAGTGCATCTATCAAAAAGTTCCAATTAATGTTATCAAAAGTCTTTTCGAAGTCTAATTTTAGAATGAAGCCATTAATATTTGAAGATCTCGTAAAGTATAGGGTTTCTTGCGCCACAAGGAAACAATCTCCAATAGGTTTCCCAACCAAAAAGACACTCTGTGAAGTATCAATGGCTAAATTCAGCACTGGTGAAAGCCTAGAAGCCAGAGTTGTAGTTATAATCTTGTGAGACATGTTTCTGTGAGACATAATTTTGTGTGTAGTTCTGTGAGACATGGTTTTAGATGTACTGTATCCCAGACCCATGGATTGATGTATATATAATATATTATAAGTTAAATATAAAGACTAATATATAATTTTTACATTATATAAATATATATATATATATATATATATATATACATACATATATACTACCTTTATAACCCTCGTACCCTCATTCTCTCTAAAATGGGAAAATCTAAATCCCTCAAAATCGAAACCCTATAGGTGTCGCCCCTATATCTCCAATCCATTCCTTCTCCACCGGCCTCCACCTCCCCCTCCCCCTCCTCCACCTCCACCCTCCATCGGCCACTACACCCTCCTCCATCTCCCCCCTGATTCTCCCCTCTCCCTCCTCCACCTCTCTTGTCCTGGTTGCAGCACAACTGCCCGAGTGCTTGACGACGTTACAGCCGCCTCTTCCTCTTCTAGGCCGACGACACTAGCTATTGCACCCTCCTCCTCCACTGCCTCCCTCCGATCCTCCCCTCACCCTCCTCTACCTCCCCACTCTAGCCCGATTGGCCAAGTGCTTGACCAGTTGACCCCCTAACAACCATCTCTTCCTTTTCCTGGTTGACGACACCAACCACTGCGGCCTCTTCCTCCACCTCCTCGCTTCGATCCTCCCCTCTCTCTCCTCCACCACTCCCTCTAGTTCGAGTGCCTGATGCCCTGACAATCGCCTCTTCCTTTTCTAGGCCAATAACAAACACCGCTTCTCCTTCCTCTACGTCCCCCCTCTCTCTGCCGCCACCTCTTTTTTAGACTCTACAATTTGGTATGTTTATGTAAATTTTCTTTTGCTTATTTATGTTTATGCTTTAGTAATTTTTTCCTCTAATCAAACAATTAATATTTATGTTTGCACCGTGGTCACGCTCAGTTGAATAATATTTTTGTTTATTAAATGTAAATTTTCCATTGAATAATTTAAATAATTGAATATCAGTTGAATTTATTCTGGGTTTAGAAAATATAGTAAAAATCTCAGTAATTTTTTCATTGAATAATACTGATTCAGTTGAATATTATTTTTGTTTATTTCTGTAAAGTTTAATTATATTTATGATTCAGTAAATTTTTTGTTTGCTAATTTTTCCTCTGATGAGACATTCAGTATTTATGTTTGCACTGTGATCATGCTTAGTTGAATATTATTTTTTTATTAAATGTGAATTTTTCATTGAATAATTTGAATAATTGAAGCCTTGTAGTTTAAATAAAAAATTACTTTCTACAAAAAAAAGGTTGAAGCCTTGAAGGACCCATTAGATCTGAGACTCGGACCCAGACCCAATATCTTCATAAGTCTGGGTCTAGATCTTGATTTTAGAACCTAGACCTGGACCTATGAAAATGAATGGGTTTAGGTATAGGTAGACTCGATTCAGATCCGATCCTTTGCGAAGCCTAACAGTCGTCCTCTTCACATAGGCAATTCTTTATTGAATTTTTCACATGAATTGTGTGCAAACACCCCTAAAGAAGGAGGAAATACTTCAGACACCCATAATTTATGAAATAACTTACAAATTAGGATCTCGACAACACTGTAGTATCATGCATCATTCCATCTTTGGTCCCACACACCCACGAGTCACCATACACCAAAGCCAGTAATTTTTGCTAAAAATAACTTAATCATTAATTAATTATTATTAATCATGATTAAGTAAGAAGGTTAAGATCTAGAATGTTACAAATGATGACCATTATACTTGTTCTTTATTGAGTATTGAATCTCTCCACTTTTAGGCCATCCATATCACAATGATGGCTTGACGTGTGTGGTGAGAACTTCTGGCAATTACTGGTTCAAAAGATGGCTCTCTACACATGGTGAGTATATCAACTGGGAAGGTAGAATCTATAACATCTTCTAATATCTATGTCCAGATTATCCAGAATGAATGTAATCAAATAATGTAATCTGGGTAATTAGCTTAATAATGAGATATTGGTATTGAGCCTCTTTTTTAAGTAATACCTCTGATGTTTTTCCCCACAATGTGGTAATTTGGACCCAAGTGTACCACACGTGTGTGTGTGCCACGTGTGTGTGTGGGACCATGTGGGGCCGGGTTGGCAACTGAGTCAACTCAACACAGTGACCCGCACAACCTCCACCACCATCTACTGTGCTCACCACAGTACTCCGTAGCCTTCCACCATGACGGTTGTCGATTCGTCAAGATCTTCGTGATGTCGTGGACGATGAAAGACAAGGGAGAGCGGTGGACATTTAAAGGAGGAACGACGAGGGTTGGAGGGGGCACGGGGAGAGCAAAAGGAGAGGAAGATTTGGGGGAGGGGCAAACCAGAGAAGAAAAGGAAGGAAGGAAGGAGAGAGAGAGGTGGCGTCGTCGGTGGTGGAAGAGGGCTTTCGGAAACCCTGGAAGTCAGAGGAGCACCAAGAGGACGAGAGGAAGCCGCCGAGAAGGAAGAATCGCCAGAGATTGTCTTTGGGTATGCGTCCCCTCCCCTATTCCTCTTTTGGATTTAAGCTTTCATTATGAAATTATGCCATGAATTAGTATGGAGAACATGAAAATGGATTGATTTGAGTTGGATGACGGACGTATGGAATCCTGGAGATTTTTCCATGAATTGTGATGAATTTATGTCGATTTTTTAAAGCATGCTACAGTGTTTTCGAATGAATCTTCGAGTTTGTAATTTTCGTATCTCGAGATATATGCTATGATTTTTGATGAAACTTGTCCCAAATGAAAGCAGACTTGGCATGCTAGATTATGTGTTTTAAGTAAGATTTATGGTTTACTAGAAGGGGGTCCGTCGGAGGTCCCGATTCCGGTGACCAAGTGACATGGGCTCAGGGGTAGTTTCTGGTTACGGGAAAAATCGGTATATCGAATTAAATTTGGTATGCCGATTTGCTATCAGTAATCGACCAGAACCCCATTTTCGGTAGATCGAAATGCTCCAGTCTGCAATTCCATGGGTTTTAGGATGACTGAAATATTTCGGTCGACCAAACTAGGAGAATTCAAACAACCATTTAGAGGATCAGACGACCGATCTGGGTATCTAAGCCCATTTTGGTGTGTCGATCTGGTTCGATATGCCAAACCAGACCCCATAGCCAAATTAAATAGATTTTTGTGAAGATGATTACGGTTTGTGTTTTATGCCTAATTAAGAGGTTTCTGGCATAATGTTTAGAAAGAGTTTTTATAAAGATTTATAAAGGATATTCCTGAATAAAAGAATGGTTTTACAAAGAGTTTTCTGTAACAAAAATAGTTTTAAAGGATAAGAGATTTAAAGGAAAGATGCATGATTTTGTAACAAGATTTTTAGTGTTGGCCCCCAGTTAGAGAGACTGGGTGCCTAAATAAGGTGTTGAATGGGCTATAGGTAAGATAACCATGAACTCAAACACCTAAATAGAAAGATGCGTTGGAAAACGCATGCCCGTGCACAGAGAATAGAGAGAGTGTATTCGCTTAGAAAGGCCTGAGGAGCCCAAGAGTGTGGCCTATAGGCTGAGATAAACGGTGGAATGCCCAGCATGGGGACTTTCACCATGGCAATGTTGAAGATTGGGGTTAGTGCCTCTTCCTCTGTTTATGGCTAGGTCACCTCTGATAAAGGTGACACTAGAAAAGAAAAGATTTTTCAGATTTGAGAGTTAGAAATTAGATTTAAGCTAGAATCAAGCTGTGTTTTGGTTTTTATGTTTTAGTCAGATTCTAACTGAGATGAGATTAAAGTTTTAGGGCTAGTCCAGTTAAGAATCATGTTTGGTTAGATTTGAGATTTTGTTTTAGGCTGGAGTCTAGTCCTAGCGAGATTTTCCAGAAATGCATTAGATTAGCTCATGAGTTTTGGAACAAAAAAAAGGTTTTAATAGAGCAAGATTTACTGAGTTTTCCCTGAAAAGAATTTCCATAACTTATTAAGAGTTTTACCCAGAGTTTTGGTTTCAGAAGGGAACCTAGATTAGGCACTTTGAGAATATTCTTAAAAAGAGCTTGCGGATTTTTAAAAGCCTATGTTGTGGATTTTTCGAGTTTTATTTTTGCTGTATTGGCTTGCGTGTACTGGATGACTTTTAAGTCATGCATGTTTTTACTTTATTTTGTTTTCAGGTGCCCAGTTAGGTTGCAGTCTAGTTCGCTGTTCGAAGACAGGAGCCACTAGCCGCACACAAAGGTTCTAGGTAATCATAATTAAATTCCTTTTATTAGTGCATTAACCTTAGTGTAGTAGCTTAGTTTCTGTAGCACCCGATTTGGGGGCGTTACACATCTTTGGTTGGTTGTTCAATAATATTTGCTTATTAAGTCATGAATTATTGCACTTAACACATATTATATAATAGAATTTGATTTTGGTTCTTAAAAAAAAAACAATTGAAGTTGTTAATATTTTTTCATAAAATGCAATTGGCATCTTTGTTATATCGATGAAACACATTACATTCGTAAAAGCACATTTTAAATGATTAAGAAATGTAAATTTAAGTTTGAGCATAACTTGTTGAACTTATCGATGGGTGCAATAACATGATCATGTTATCAAAACATTTTTTTAAACTATTTTCAATTGTAAATATATATAACTTATAAATAATTAGTGACAATTGACAATGCTAGGTTTTCGACATATAAAGCAATATGTTGAATAATTTGACTTTTAATTAGTTAACTATAATTTTTTTTCTAAATGTTTAACTTATGGACCTTGGCCACTTACCTAATACTAACAAAGCATGATTCAAACATGGATACACTCTTCTTGAAAAAGTTATCACTAAACAATATGAAACATTTAAAACAATGAAGACATGAAGATGCCTAAGTGTATGCATTTATAAGCTACATGAAAGAAATGAGAAGCTGTAAAATGCAACTCCCATCTTCTCTCCTCCTTTAATGGAGCTACTACTATTTAAATGGTTGCATGGAGCTACTGTAGTTAGGACTCCTTGACATTGGGAGTTGGCAGCCACATGTTGAACAAATATTGTCCTTAAGGACAAGGTTGCTTGAGGATGAAGGGTGTCACTGGTGGTGGTATAGGGGGCTCTAGCGATGGTGAAGGTGGTGAAGACAAGGTGTAGACACCTCGATTTTGAAGTCACTTGGCAGCAGGCTCCTCCGGATGATGTTCTGGTTGCGACCACCAAAACCCTAGCCTACATAAGCCCAATCAGACCCCTCAATAACCCACCTGACCCAATTAAACTTGAAATCCAACAAATCAACCTAAGCCCACTTAATCAAGTCAAAATCCAACAAAAAACCTAATTTAACAAATAAAACCCTAAAACCACAAAACCCAGTTGAAATCCACCCAAAATCTTATAAAACCCTAACAAAAAACCCTAATCCATTTAAAACCCACTTAAATCAACTTAAAATCCACTTAAAAGACTAATTAATCAAACAAATAAAACCCTAATCAAGTAAAATTCATTTAAATCCAATTAAAATCAAAGGAAAACCCTAAGTCTACCTAAAAATCCAAGAAAACCCTAATTAACCAAGTAAACCCTAAACCCACTTGAAACACAATAAAAACCATAATTAATAAAAATTCAAAATTTTAATTGAGTAAAAAAGAAATTAAATCAATTTAAAATCTATTAAATAAGACAAAAACCCTAATTCAAGTCTTAATTCAAATTAAATCACTTAAAAATCTAATCCATCCTTGTCGGACTTGATCCATGAAGGACAAGTCCCTCATATTTCAGCTCTGTCTAGGCCTCGTACGAGGTCTAGATTATCCTTTCCTTGATTCACTCCGGGCGGACGAATCTCGGTATCATTCTTGTTAGACTCGCTCCATGATAGACGAGTTCCACTTATTTCTGCTCTGTCTAGGCCTCGGGCGAGGTCTAGATTATCCCTTCCTTGATTCGCTCCGGGCGGACGAATCTTGGTATCCTTGTTGGACTTGCTCTAGGATGGACAAGTCCCACATATTTTCAGCTCTGCCTAGGCATCGGGCGAGGTCTAGATTATCCCTTCCCAGATTCGCTCCGGGCGGACGAATCTCGGTATCATTCTTGTTGAACTCGCTCCATGATGGACGAGTTCCACTTATTTCAGCTCTGTCTAGGCATCGGGCGAGGTCTAGATTATTCCTTTCTTGATTCGCTCTGGGCAGACGAATCTCGGTATCTCTCTTGTTGGACTCGCTCCACATATTTCCAGCTTTGTCTAGGCCTCGGGCGAGGTCTAGATTATCTTTTCCTTAATTCACTCCGGGCGGATGAATCTTGGTATCCTTGTTGGACTTGCTCCAGGATGGACAAGTCCTACATATTTTCAGCTTTGTCTAAGCCTCGGGCGAGGTCTAGATTATCCCTTCCTTGATTTGCTCCAAGCGAACGAATCTTGGTATCCTTGTTGGACTTGCTCCAGGATGGACAAGTCCCACATATTTTCAGCTTTGTTTAGGCCTCGGGTGAGGTCTAGATTATTCCTTCCTTGATTCGCTCTAGGTGGATGAATCTTGGTATCCTTGTTGGACTTGCTCCAGGATGGACAAGTCCCACTTATTTCTGGCTTTGTCTAGGCCTCGGGCGAGGTCTAGATTATCCCTTCCTTGATTCGCTACGGGCGGACGAATCTCGGTATCTTTCTTATTGGACTCGCTATATTATGGACGAGTTCCACTTATTTCAGCTTTGTCTAGGCCTCAAGCGAGGTCTAGATTATCCCTTCCTTGATTCGCTCCGGGCGGACAAATCTAGGTATCCATGTTGGACTTGCTCCAGGATGGAAAAGTCCCACTTATTTCCGGCTTTGTCTAGGCCTCGGGCGAGGTTTAGATTATCCCATCCTTGATTCGCTTCGGGCGGACGAATCTTGGTATCATTGTTGGACTTGCTTCAGGATGGATAAGTCCCACATACTTTCTGCTCTGTCTAGGCCTCAGGCGAGGTCTAGATTATCCCTTCCTTGATTCGCTCTGTGAGGACGAATTTCGGTATCCTAGTTGGACTTGCTCTAGGATGGACAAGTCCCACATATTTTCAGCATTGTCTAGGCCTCGGGCGAGGTCTAGATCGTCTCGTCTCGAATTCGCTCCAGGCGGACGAATCTTGCTGCCATCTTTGGTGGGCTTGCTCCATAGCGGATAAGTCCCATTTCAACTCTTTTTCTGGGCCTCGAGCAAGGCCTAGGTGACTCCTTCTGGGATTCGCTCTAGGTGAATGAATCTCAGTGTCACCATTTTATTGCAGTCCCCACTTACTCTGTTTGCCCCTTTCCTCTGACTGATAGCCCTAACTATCTGGTGACGAGTCCATCAACTCGCTATCGGACTGATAGCCCTAACTATCCGGTGACGAGTCCGTCAACTCGTCAGCGGGCTGATAACCCAAACTATCCGGTCGGTAGGTCCGTCAACTTACCATGCCCTATCCTTTAGCTTGTAGGTTTGATAGTCTAATCTGATCCCCCCGTGACATTCGTCATCATTCTATCCCTCGGACGGCAAGTCCGGCATCTTGCCATGCATCTTCTTGGGCCGAATGGTCCGTCATTTCGCCAGGTTTGCCCTAGGCCAATGAGTCTAACAGACTTGTCCGGGCACACTTTGACGCGAGTCGGGAAGTCCCCCATGCTCCCTTTCGAGAGCTGAGCTACCCACTCACTTTCAGCATCATCTTCATGCATTACCCAGCATCAGGGTCATCCTTTGCATTTGCATTTTGCGTGGACCTCGAGTCATGACTTTTCAGCGCATCCGTCGAATAAGTGGCTCACGACCCCACAGCAAATACTACTCTCCCGCGGACTCAAGTGGGGTGTCTTGTCAACCTTGAGCATTGGTCTCGGTTCCCTCGACCTCGCTCAAGGAGGGGCATCTGTAGACACCCCGATTTTGAAGTCACTTGGCAGCAGGCTCCTCTGGATGATGCTCTGATTGCGACTATCAAAACCTAGCCTACATAAGCCCAATCAGACACCCTATAACCCACCTGACCCAATTAAACCTGAAATCCAACAAATCAACCTAAGTCAACTTAATCCAGTCAAAATCCAACAAAAAACCTAATTTAACAAATAAAACCCTAAAACCACAAAACCCAATTAAAATCCACTTAAAATCTTATAAAACCCTAACAAAAACCCTAATCCATTTAAAACCCACTTAAATCAACTTAAAATCCACTTAAAAACTAATTAATCAAACAAATAAAACCCTAATCAAGTAAAATTCATTTAAATCCAATTAAAATCAAAGGAAAACCCTAAGTCTACCTAAAAATCCAAGAAAACCCTAATTAACCAAGTAAACCCTAAACCCACTTGAAACCCAATAATAACCGTAATTAATAAAAAATCAAAATTTTAATTGAGTAAAAAAGAAATTAAATCAATTTAAAATCTATTAAATAAGACAAAAACCCTAATTCAAGTCTTAATTCAAATTAAATCACTTAAAAATCCAAATAAATAAGTGAAAATCCTAATTAAAGTTTAAATCCATTAAAAAAATCCTAATTACTAAAATTCAAAACCCTAATTAATCCAAAAACCCTAAATAAACACAAAAACCCTAAATAAACATAAAAACCCTAATTAATAAATCCATAAACCCTAATTAATCCAAAAATCCTTAAATAAACTATAATTAAAACTCAAAACCCTAATCTCAAATCATAAAACCCTAAATCCAAAATTAACAATCACATTTAAATCACAAAACTATAATTAAAAACTTAGAATTAAAACCCTAAAATCCATGAAAATTCCAAAAATAAAAGAAAATAAAACCCTAAATCGAAACCTAAATAAAATGCTTAATTAAATCAAGTAAAATACTTAATTAAATCAAGACTAATGAAATCTAAGTTTAATCTAATCAAATTCAAATTTTAA
>JAMKQA010024477.1:0-22510 GCA_024699735.1 Posidonia australis
TTTAATGGGCCTAAATGGGCCTTCATGGGCCCAATTGGGTCCCCATGAACTAAAAGGCCTAGGTTAGGGTTTGAACTCAGCCAACAGACCCCTCCTGCAAGATTGGTAAAACTGGGGTGTCTACAACGAGGAATATTTTCCTCGTAATTTCCTTACTATTATGTCATGTGCACATTGCAAGGATATGTCCTTGCAATATTGATTTAATGAATTACTTTTTCTAAGAATAAATAGTCCTCGCTAAGTCCTTGATAAACCATCTAACGAGGACTTAGCGATGCCATTGCGAAGACTTTTTTCCTCACAAAATTATATTTTTCTTGTAGTGCTTGTAAGTTAAATTGAACTTCCAGACCATGGTTTGGCTCTTGTGTGGTATCTTCTAGGTCGACTTTATACCTAGATGGCACCTTTGCTTCTATTTTTGGTGCTTTGCTTAAGTTGTTGTCATGGGTTAAGCGAGGCACTCTAGAACTCATGTGCTCCCAAGGTGTAGTTTTCTAGGCCTAATAGAGGAGCTATCTAGGTTGAGTTTTGAAATGTGTTTTGAGGTGTGATTTAAATGATTTCAAAATGGTTTTCCAAAAAAGAGTTTTACAAAGAAAATGTATAGTTTTGCAAAAGTGCTTTTTCAGTATTTTCTAGTAGTGGTAGAGAGCAAGAGGCTACAGATAAGTATTTGTCAGATCCTTGAGGTATGATATGCCTGGCTTGTCATTGATGAGGCCAAGGCTAAGAGCTGTGGGTCAAGGTGTTGGCTACGTTCATAGTTGTGACACTCTGTTTGTCTCAGGCGTCGAGACTCAGGGTAGCGTCCATATCTAGTGGTATCGTAGCAGTAGACTCTGTAGATAAGAGACTCCTGCGTAGCTGGAGATGATACCCTGGTTACCATAGGTATTGAGATGTTGGTGGGTGCTAACAGAGCCTAGGGGGAGTTACCCTCAAGGATTCGAGCACTGAACTAGGACGTCAAGAGGGTGTACTAAACTAGGATGTCAAAAGGGTGTATCCTGTGGTGTTCTCTTGAGAGAGGACAGCTTGCCCAGGTGAGGTGAGTAGCTTTCTTAGTGTGTGGTTAGCTTTTGGAGGGTCCTTCAAGTGGAGAGACATCGTGATGGACTTGTCCCTCCATAGGGTTGTTTGTCTGTGACAGTGTAGACACTGTGATAGCACTTCGGTGGACTGTTTTTAGCTAGTATCGATTGCTTATGGCCAGGCAACATGTCACGCTATTGTTAGTTTGGTGGCAGTTGTGCCTACGTGTCGCTGTGGTTGCACTTGTGTGGCGATGTGTTTTGTTGTATCTTGATTTAGAAAATCAGGTTCTAGTTTCGAGTAGACCGCAATTTTCGAAGTAGTGGCTTTGTGTTTTGGTCTTGCACGATGTTGTGGTGGGTGTTCTAGATGCTATAGAGAGTATTCAAACACCATTGGTTGACTGATCTGCATAAAGAGGGTGTGGAGTCAAACTATGTGCTTTCGTGTAGTTTTGGACTTGACTTGGTAGGAGTAGCCATTTCAAGTGTGCATAAAGAATTTTGAAAGGCATGCATATGTGTAGACACTCAATATGCTTGCAGCTATACCTTAAACCTAAACCCTAGTCTAAAACCCAAAACATAGCCTAAACCTTAGTCCAAAACCCTAAACATAGCAAACCCTAGTCTAAAACCCTACACTTAGCAAATCCTAGTCCAAAACCCAAAACCTAGCCTAAACCTTAGTCCAAAACCCTAGACTTAGCAAATCCTAGTCTAAAACCCTAGACCTAGCCTAAACCCTAATCCAAAACCTAGACTTAGCAAACCCTAAACCTAGCCTAAACCCTAATCCAAAACCCTAAGCTAGCCTAAACCCTAACTTAAACCCTAAACCTAATCTTAAACCCTAATTCAAAACCCTAACAGCCTATAACAACCTCTAACAACCCTAACCACTTCCCACTCCAACATAACAACCTCTAACCACCTATAACAACTGATAACAACCTATAACAAACCCCTAACCACTTCCCACTCCACCATAACAACCTAACCACCTATAACAACTTCTAACAACCTATAACAACCTTAACCACTTCCCACTCCACCATAACAATCATAACTACTTCCCACTTCACCATAACCACCCATAACAACCTATAACAAACTACCTAGCCATTGCAAGCCTATAAATACCCCCCATTTGCAAGAGAAAAAAAGGGGGGAGAAAAAGGAGAGAAAAACTTGGAAAATTTGAGAGGAAAGCAACTAAGGAGATTTCTTCTAACCAGAGCAACTAGAGAAATCTCAGATCAGAGAGGAAGCTCAGAAAGGAGAAAAATCAAGGTTCAGGCCATCTCCGACCACCTCTCTGGTGAGTTCCGGTGACCTCCTTCACTGTCAGCTCAGGTAAGCCTCGATCCCAACTCAATTTCTTTCAATTCCAGTTCCTTGGGACCTCCACAACCTTCCACAATCGATTCAAGTAAGGCCAGGTGTGTTCCTTGGCCGGAATCAGGTGGTTTTTGGGTCGTCGGACTTGATTCTCTAATAGGAGAGGTGGGGGCACAAATCCAGTGAGTGATTCGTGTCTTGGTGTGTGTGTAGAATGATTAGATTTGGTCTCTTCTTATTCCTCCTCCACTCTGGAAGCCGTGCAACTGCTCTGAAAGTCGCTAGAAGTGGGCCACTCGACGTAGTCTCACCGTCACTAGAGAAGACAACCCTTGGTAGGGGTCGTCCTGGCACCTCCCTCATCGTAGCTCTCCTTCGAAGGTCGGGACATCCTCCTTTCCTATCCTCTCCCCTTGGCCTCCCAAAGCATCAGAACCTTCCTTGGAGACCTGTTCTTCCTCCACAGTCGACGCCGCCGGAGATGACGGCGAGCTTGGTCGAAAGGGGAGCTCACGCGGCCATTCATGCATCCAGATGGAGGAAAACCTTCCTCTCCGCGTCCTCAACCCTCCTAGAGCCTTGGTCCGTCGTTCCAGCGCCTCTAGTGACCCCTTCTTCCCCGTCACCGTCGCCGGAGTCGTGACGCCGGCGAGTGAGGTGGAGAAGAGACCTGGACTGTCAAACTCTTGATCCAAGCCATTATATCTTCCCCTATTTCTTCCCCCTTGCTCATTGTGTTCTTGGATGCCAAATCAGGCATTTGGGAAGCCATTAATGGCATCTCAGATGGTCGTCGATGGCCGTCGTGCCTTTATTTTAAAAAAATAAAAATTTCTTTTAAGAAACTTCTTCTCTTTTTCCCTTCTTGCAACTAGGTCCTTATTTTTTGCATTTAAGCCCCTACATTATTTCTTAATCATTTTAATAATGATTTGTTTTGGAAAATTGCAGTGTGACCCTTGCAAATTTCTTTTAATAGTTCACAGGCATTAAATTTTGACATAGAACCCTCTGATTTAGTTTTCATTCATTTTAAGTCCATAATTTGCACAAAAAACCCTGAACTTCATTAAAATTGTTCTAAATGTATGATTTTTTGGTACAATTACAAATCTAACCCTGTAGATTCAAATTTTTTAGCCAAATGTGTTCAAAATTTCATTTCAAACCCTAAACTTCACTGAATGCATGATTTTAGGGCATATTTGCAAATCAGTCCCTGGAAATCCATGATTTCAAACATAAGTCCACTATTTTGCACATTTAACCGTGAATTTCTTCAAAATTGCATTAAACACATGTTTTGCTGTCAAAATTGTAGATTGGACCTTAGGAATCTTGATTTTTACCAAAAATGCACAGTTTTGCACATTTAACCCCCAACTTCCTTAAAATTGCATAAAATATGTTTTCCTAAACATTTTTGCTGATATAACCCTAGAATCTCAGCCTTTACACAGGGACATGTAATTTTTGCATAGAGGCTCCTAGAAATTTACATATTTCACTCATACTTGCATTTTGTACATTTTGTTCCCCTTTTTCATGCATATTTTCCCATGCTTACTTTCTTGCATCATGCATGCATTTCAAACTTATTTCAAGTTTAATTTTCACATTATTTTCTGTATTTCTTCCGATTTGCATGATTTTGATTTGATTTGGATTTTCATCGCCCGAGGGCGTACATTAATAGGCTTGACAATGCCGACATGGACCCGAACGAGGATTATTTTTTCTCATTTGATTTTCTCAAAGTTCTTAAGTTTCCACTGTTTTGCGAGATACTTTCCGAATATTTTCAATTTTCACGATTTTCCTCATCGCTCAAGGGCGTACAATAAAGTGGCATTCTCAATGCCTACATTGTTTCTCGGATTATTTTCCTTATTATTTCTTTTCCTTTTATTCATTTCTTTGATTTGGCATAATTTCGCTTTCATCTTAGGCATGTGCATTCGGATAGACAAGCATACACACACTTGATCATTAGCAAGCAGGAAACCTAGAAAGACCGAATTATTTGGTCGTATGGGGGTGCCTAACACCTTCCCCATGCGTAACAAGAATCCTTACCCTTTCTCTGGCCCGTAATGGCCAAGTGTTGCATCAATTAGGCACGGAGCATACATGTGTTTTCTTCGCATTGATTTCTTTAGGTTTTTCCTTTGTGTTTGGTTTTCGTCGTCTTTCCATTAAAAGACTAGGTGGCGACTCCTTTTCCTTATCCTTTTTTTATCTTTCTTTGGTGTTTCTGAGCCCATTCTCCTTCTTCGGATTCACTATCTTCGTATGACCATATCGGAACTCCTCTTGTGTTTCCACGCACCTTGGAGTCGTACAGGGTTCCATCGGCATGGTCACAATATGGTTTTGAAAAAAAAAAGAGAAAAGTGATTTTAAAGGCATGTTTTAAAGATTTTGCTACTTGTTGAGCAATAGTAGGTTACTCTATTGTGGTATTGGTATCTAGGTGAGATGCCTAAGTTTGGGTGCTATTAGCGTGGTTATGCTTGTTTCCTCGACATGCTTTGTAACGCCTCTCATTTTCCACAATAATTTAAAACAAATTACATTATGGAAAAATTAAAGCCAAACAGTAAATATCTAACTATCAGGAACCTGTGTGTGCAGCTAGGAAACTCTAGACTATATGCAATATGCTAACTCTCTGCATGCATGCACCTGCAAACCAAAAACACGAGGAAAAACGTATGAGTGACAAACGTCATCGAGTACGCACGCCAAGGAAAAGCATAGAAAACAAAGCTATAATTAATTTTCCTTTTAAATTCATTTCATAAACTGTTTTCCTCACAAACCAGGCCCACACCGGTCAAAACCACAACCGGGGCTCTACTAGCCAAAGCCACAAGCAAAAACCCTCAATGGCCAAAACCACATATAGTGAGACGGGAAGCCCGACGCCAGGCAACCTAACTCTGGCCACACGCAGTCTACCAAGGAGGAACCACGACGTTCTGTACTACCACGGTGAAGCCACCCTGTGCAGGAGCGATCACCGTCCCGCGATTCTCCACCTGGAGAACCCTCACAAAGCGAACCCCTCCATAGGAAGGTTGTCCTGTCTCTCAGGACACTACAAGTTATGGGGCACGTGTCCCACCCGCACTGGCCACCACAGGGTCCGCCTCCTCATGGCGTCCTTCACACACAGTGCTCAGGAGGGAGTGTCATATCTCCACACCCGAGCCTCAGTACTCACAGCGACAGTAGGAGTATCATACCTCCCCGTCATGCCACAAGACACCTCAACCCGCAGACCACAACCCTAGCCTTGAGACGACAGTCAAGGAGTCTTATACCTCCAGGACCCTACGCCCCTCAGCCTCAGGTATCTCGGCCCCCTACCTCAACCAAGAAGTCATGCCCACCTACCCGAGAATGTCATCACATTCCCTGGTCCAGACGACATGGTCCCACACTGTCTCAGCCCGTACACAGAAAACCAGGAAAATATTTTCCAAAACTATTTTCATATCTTTAAAAATTCTTACAAAACCTCGGCAAAGCGGCGCATCAGTTGTCCCAGGGGACTACCACTAACGGCCCACAATCCCATCTTACAGGGACAAAACACAGCAATTCAGAAAGTCCTCGGGAAACACATTTTATAAACATATTTGGGCCCAGATTCGACATGCCGAAAAACAGGAACGATATGCCAAAAATCCCTGGTTTGGTGGACTGATCTGGATTGGTCGACCGAATCAGGTCAACAGTCAACACTTAGGTCAAAATCGGTATACCGAAACTAGTTCGGTTGACCAAAATCTCCTGATTCGGGCGACCGTCCAAAATCAAACGACCGAATTTCGACCAGAGAACCTAATATGATAGAAAAACAGCATACCAAAATGGTTCGGTATACCGAATTTTGCGAAAAATAGAAAACGATCCAAACCCTATAGTCCGAAATCGCCCCTACCGGGACCTTCAATCGGACCCCCTAAACAAATACCAAAAATCCTGCATAAAACATAAGATGTAGACTCTCGAGTCTACTCCAAATCCCAACAAACAAAACTAAAATCCATTCACCATGCATCAAGATATAAAATCACAAAGGTAGAAGGGTCGAAACGACCCAAAACACCAATCGCCATAAATATCCATAAATTCTCATAAAATCACAATAAATTCTAGGAATGTAAATTTACCTAGATTTCATGCAACCCTATAAAATTCTACCATTTTCATGCTCTCTATTACATGAGGTGAAGATGCGTACCTGAAAATGAGCTCCGACGATCTCTGACCGACTTCGGCGAACTCCAATGCAACCACGGCCACGAGAGCTCTCCACTCGAGCTCCACGAGCCGCCGCACACCGTCGTCGGCCCTCGAGCACACTGAGTAGAGAGGAGGTCGTGGGGAGGAGAGAAACAAGGGAGGGAGAGTGAGAGAGAAAAAAGAGAGAAAAAGAGGGAGACAGGGGAGAGGGGAGGTGAATGGAGAGAGAGAGAGAGAGAATGAGTAAGAGAAGAAGAGGAAGGAGGTGTGCTCAGGACATAGAGAAGTGCAGGGGAAGAGAGGAGGCTTGGGTTGTGCATGGCGGAGGCCTCCGACTTAAAAAGCCTCGCAGAAGGAGTAGGTGGCTGTGTGCATGCAACCAGTTAGCCACACACACACCAACACTCCCTCAACTACCAGCCTCGCCAGCCATCGCACGCACCCAACCACCCACCACAACCACGAGGCCAACTACCATCCTCAACCACCAGCCCATGAACGTGGGCCCCACGAGGACCCCACACTGACCTACACCAGGGCCCCACACGCACAGTGCCACAATGCACAATGCCAACCATGCACAGGAACACGCAAATAGAAGCCGGCCCACAAGGCCCAAGCCCAAAAGCACAAAACCACACAACATGGCCTCAGAACAATAACACCCGTCTAGGAATAAAATTCATAAAATGTAAATAATTACAAAATGAATTTTATGAGTGTTACATGCTTGTTGAGTGGTTTTGTGTCTTTAGGTGGGGTGTATGCTGGATGATCGTTTTGAGTAGTCACTCAAGTGTGCTTTATTTTGGTATTTTTCGTAGGTGTAGGATTAGTAGCTGTTTTTGTTAGTACATATAGGAAGAAGTCATGTTGTCATACATCAGGGGTTCTAGGTAAGTGAGCTGTTTAATTTTATTTCAATTAATTTAGCTATTTATTTCTATTGATCATGTTTAGATTTAGTTTTAGTGTTAATAATAGAAAGATAAAGATAAAAGTATAGTTAGGTTTAAGAGGTAGCGACTGGAGGGTTGTTACAGTTGGTGTCAGAGCCTAGTTTCACTAAACGCACTGGCTTAAGGATGTCTAGTCAGGTGACTCTATAGAATTGCACATCATGCATACTTGCACTTTGATATTTATGATTTTATTAATTTTCTTGCTTTATGGTGTTGAGGAGTGTCTTCATTTCTAGCTCCAATGTTAGTGCAGGTGAGATGTGAAGCACTATGTAGACACCCCAATATGCTTGCAAATAGGCCAAACCCAATAGCCACTCCTCACTCCAATAGCCACCAATGCAGGCACACCTGTCTGGTGCACTAGACAGGCACACATTTCTGGCGCACCATACAAAACCCTAACTGGACTCTAAAAAACCTAAATACAAAACAAAACCCTAAAAATCCTAGAAAAACCAAAAAATGCAAAACGAAATTATAAAACCTTAGGAAAGCCCTAAAACACAAATTAATCCTAAAACCTAGGTCAAATCCTAAGTCATAAGTCAAACCCTAAACCATAAGTCACACCCTAACAAACATAACTACTTCCCACTTCTCTCCAACAAACTTAACTACTTCCCACTTCTCTCCAACAAACATAACTACTTCCCACTTCACCCCAACCAACATAACTACTTCCCACTTAACCCCAACAAACATAACTACTTCCCACTTCTCTCCAACCGACATAACTACTTCCCACCTCTCTCCAACAAACATAACTACTTCCCACTTCTCTCCAGCCAACATAACAATTTTCGACCTCTCTCCAACAAACATTACTACTTGCCACTTCTCTCCAACAAACTTAACTACTTCCCACTTCTCTCCAACAAATATAACCACTCCCCACCACTTCTTAACCACCTTCCACTTTAGCCATAACAACCAGCCAAGCCATTTGGAAGTCTATAAATAGCCCCATTTGCAAGTAGAAATGGGACTTTGTGAAAATTGAGAGGAGAGCTCCCTAAGCCTTTTCCTCCCAACCAAAAGCAACCAGAGAGATCCTGGAAGAGAGAGGAAGCACGTGGAGTTGAGAAATCAGAGGTTCCAGCCAACTTCGGCGAGCTTCGGCGGCCTCCAGCCAGCTCCGGCGATCAACTTCACTGCCAGACCAGGTACACACTCTACATACCTCAATTCATGTTAAAAATGCTCCCCTAGGACTCCCTCTGTCTTCCTTGATCGATTTCAACAGATCTAGAGGTCTCCTCTGGTCAGAATCAGCCCCTAGGCCTCGCTGGAGCCATTTTCCGGTAGGCCTAGGTGGGGGTGCTGGTCTAGGGCACGACCCTGACCCCAGAACATTAGGATCTCCTCCCTAGACCTCCCTCCTGCTTCTCCGACCCCTGGTGCACCACTTCACCACCTCCCTAAGCCTCCACCAGAAGAACGCCGGAATCACGTCGTTTCGCTAAAGCCGGAGAAGAAGACTATGCACATTGACAGGACGCGTGCCTCCAGCCTTTCTGTGCCTCTCCGAGCCTCTAGGATCGTTCTATGGCATGCCCCCAACACTCCAGAGCCTTCAGAATCGAGCCTTGTGCCTTAAAAAGCCACCGCAATCGATCTTGCCGGAGAAGGATCGCGTCGACGGCAAGCTTGGTTCGAGGATGGGGGAAGTGTCCCATTCTCGTTTCTGGAAGAGGGCAAATGCTCCTCTCGACATCCCGAAGCCTCCAGGAGCTCAGAGACGCGCACCGTAGCCCTCCAGTAGCCCTTTTCTTCTTCGACACCGTCACTAGAGTGCCGTGACGGCGAGGGGCACGGGTAGCCCACTCCAGCCATTAGATCTTCGATCCACACCTTTGGATCACCTCCTCCTCTTCCCTTCTTGCTTCCTATGAGGTCCGATCTTAGATCAGGCCATGGGATAGCCTCCAACAGCCCCTTCAGCTGTCGTCGACGGCGGAACTCTGTTGCCAGTGGCCGTCGACTCTTTTTCTTTTTAAAAAATATAAAAATAAGTTTTCTTTGATTAAATTTCTGAAATTTTTGTTTTATTACATTTAGGTCCTTATTTTCTTACAAATAGGTCCTTTTCCTTACTATTAGGTCCCTACACATTTTCTTTAAATCGTTTGAATAAAGTTTGATTTGAAAATATTGCAATGTGCCCCCTGAGCTTTCTTAATAATGTTTTCATGGCTTAAAAATTAGACAAAAACCGCTAAGTTTCATGAAAATGATTCTGAGTTCATATTTCTCTGGTTAAAATTGCATTTAAACCCCTGATCTTCATTAAAATTCTTCTGAATGCATATTTCTCAGTCAAAATTGCAAATTAAACCTTGAGAATTCAAATATTTGCACAGATATGGTTTAATTTGCATTTTAGCCCCTAAACTTTACTGATTTTACACTGAATGCATGTTTTCTAGGGTAAAATTACTGAATAGTCCCTAGAACTTTCTGTTTTCGATCATGGACTCTTTTTCTTGCATATTTTACCATGAAATTTCATAGAATTGCATTAAATACATGTTTCGATGGAAGATTTGCATTTTGACTCTTAGGAATCTTCAATTTGACTAGAAATGCACAAATTTGCACATTTAGCCTCAGATTTCTTCAAAATTACATGAAATGGTTTTTCTATGTATTTTTGATGATTTAGCCTTAGAATTTCAGTTTAATTTCAGAACTTTGTTTTTTTACACAAAAGCCCTTGGAATTCACTTTTTTACACTCTTACATGCATTTTGCACATTTTGTTGCACTTTTTCATGCATATTTTCTCGTATTTTCTTCCTCGCATTGTGCACTCATTTCTAACTCATTTCAGGCTTGGTTTTCTCATCGTTTCCCGGATTTCTTTTGACTTTTGCGATCTTTGACTTGATTTGGCTTTCCATCGCTCGAGGGCGTACATTAACAGGCTTAACACTGCCGACATTGTCCCAAATGAGGATTATTTTTCTCAATTTGATTTTCTCGGATTTCTTCGAGTTTCTGCTGATTTGCGTGACGCTTTTCGAGATTTTCTTGATTTTCACAATTTTCCTCATTGCCCAAGGGCATATAGTAAACTGGCATTCTCAATGCCTACATTTGTCTCTCGGATTAACTTTTCTCTTTTATTCATTTCTTCTCTTTGATTTGGCATGTTTTTCTGCCATCTTTAGCATACGCATTTAGAATAGGCAAGCACACATCCAATAGAGCATTAGCAAGTAAGAAACCTAGAAAGACCGAGTTCCTCTGGCATATGGGGGTGCCTAACCCCTTCCCCATGCGTAACAAGAATCCTTACCCTTTCTTTGGTCCGCATTGATTTGTGCATTATATCCATTTGGCACGGTGCATACATGTTTACTTCATCTTGTTTTCTTCTTGGTTTTCTTTTGTATTTGTTTTTCCTCGTCTTTCCATTAAAAAACTAGGTGGCGACTCCTTTCCTTATCCTTTCTTATCTTTCCTTGGTGTTTCCGAGTCTAGTCTTCTTCTCCGGATTCACCATCTTCGTCGTGACCGTATCGGGACTCCTCGTGTGCTTCCACGCATCGGTAAGGAGAGCCGTGTAGGGTTCCACTAGCATGGTCACAGGAACTGGCGACTTCGCTGGGGATATCCAGATTCTAGCTTTCGTTTTGGTTTTCTTACTTATCTTTGGTCTATATACTTTGTGCTTGTTTGCTTGTACATATTTGACTGAACATGTCTTTTTGTGCCTTTTTACACTATTGCCATGCCACTACACATTCACATGACTTAATTCATGTTTTTTTGTCGATACTTGCTTTTATTCACTTACTTGTGAGCACAACACTATCACATGTCATATTCATGTTTTTTGCTTCATTGAGTGACTATTTAAATGCCATGATAGTGTGTTTTATCCTTTTTTTGTATTTGCCATGATTAGGAGAGTAGAGACATGTTTACCTCCCTATCTGGTAAAATAAAACACACAAACTCAGATAAACAAATAATAAGGCATAACTAGAGACAAATGCTCACAAGTCCCCATGGTTTAATAAAATGCAAGTAAAAGATACAAAAGCATATTGCATGAATGATCATTTTAGAAAGCATGCATCTGCTCCTCTGAGTCTACCCACAGTTTGCGAAGGACAATTCTAGTAGCCCCCGTTCTATAGCTTTGGCGTAGGGCGTGTTGCTAGTTTGTCCCCCCTTGTCTGGGGTCGTGTCAGTGCTAGTAGAGGGTACAGTTCCATGCTACTGCAGGAGACGAGGCCACCAACGCACCACGCGTTCACTACCTGCGCTTCGGCTAGGATTTAGAATGGGAACCTTACTTTTCTGACCAGAGTCAAAACCAAAAACCCTTGAGTGTGTCCCGTGTGGCAAACCCCATATGGGACATGCATGGTGAGAGAGTGCACTTTAGGACATTCATTTGTATTGTGTGTCATGGCACGCCACTTTAATAACTAGCATTTCTCTTCGAATCATTGTCCAGGTTCTGATATTTGTTTCTCTTACCTGTTTTCCTAGGTAGCTTCTTACGAGGTCCATAGCTAGGAGCTCAGGTGTCTCCGTCGCGGGCGGCCTCTAGTGGTTGTTTTCTCTTGCCTTTTCTAAGCTATTGGTCACTTTTGACAGTAGTTCGTCTTACGGATCGTGCGTTTGTCTTTTTCCGCAGCTCCATTTATTTCGCTTGTGGTAGCCATGGCCCCACAGACCCACAAGCCTTTGATTACTGTTCTGAAGGGGGACCCACATTCAGATCCTCCTTCTCTCACTTTGACTGCTTCTTCTTCCTTCTGTGCGTCCCGATTTGGGAATCATGGAGGATCCTTATCCCCTCTTCCGGGACAGTGGCAGACACAAGCCAGTCTAGGGCCCGTCACTGATTCGATTGTGGTGACTACCACGTGGGTCCCAGAAGTTCTACCAGTTGCACCCTATCTCTCGGGCCCTCCTGTTTCAAGAGTTCAATCAGCTACGATTTCATCTGTTTTACGGGTCATTCCTATTCTGCTCTTGCCCTCGAACCTATCATTTGATGGGTCTTCGGTCACACAAGCTAAGCACTGGAGAGCTTTGGCCTGAGGGTTCGAGCACATGGCCCTTTCTCTTGATCATGTTGAGAGTCCTCCTCTTTCGACCTCTGAGATTCTAGTGTAGACCACTATAGCATTGCAGGCTCACCCCACTACATTATCGCCCATACCATCGCCTCAGCATCACATCGCACCAGCGATGGGGGCATTATCTCTGCCTCCTGCACCACAATTGCATTGGTCACAGCATGCATCACAGTCACCTAGGAATCAACTTGTTAGTTGTGCGAGAGTACAACATTTCTCAAGTCCGTCGCCAAGAGCTGTAAAGGTGCTACAGTTGTTGGTCTCACGCTCAACACCACACACAACACAGCATATTCAGAACCCACTTCAACATCAGGATCAGGTTCCAGCACGTAGATCATCACTTCACGCTAGGTGCACACCTCCCACTGTCAAACCGGTGCATCACATTACATCAGCTCAACAAGGACAACAACCAAAGGAGAAGTGAGGCTATCGCGTTGAAAGTGACTACACTCCACTGGGCGAGTCGCTGAGCGCTATTTTTCCTCATGTTGTGTCCCTTCTGAGACTCCCGGAACCGCGTCCCCCACCAACTCCACTCCCTCGATGGTACAAAGCGAACGTATACTGCGATTATCACCGAGCCCCAGAGCATTCGACTAATAATTGCCACACTCTACTGGATGTCGTTCAAACGATGATCGACAGTGGGACTATTATTGTTGATACGCGAGGCACAACACCCGCATCCATATCCTTATCCTCACCAGCATCTAGTTCAGTACGCATTACACATCCACACACCACCGTTGAACCGACAAGTTGTGTTGTGTCAGTTCAACAAGGGCGGCAACAACGGCAAAGGCTGCCTCACCATAAGGAAAGAGACTTCACCCCACTCGGGGATTCGTTGAGCGACATCTTTCCTAAAGTTGCGTCATTCCTGCGGATACCGGAGAATCGTCCACCACGACCCGCTTCCTAGGTGGTATAAGACTAACTTGTTCTTCCAATTCCATCGCACTCGTGGACATTTGACAAACAAGTGTTTTACTCTTCGGAATGCTGTCCAGGATTTGATTGACAATGGGAACATTGTCATCAACACATAGGAGGCAGCACACACGTACACCTACACACACACCTGCATGCACACATGCACACCCTAGAATAGCTGACCTTACTGTGTCTGAGCCTGCAAGCTCTGAGGATACTGGAACTTCAGGGGTTTCCCTCTTTCTCCTAGTTCTTTCTCGGGGAATCCATCGGGCCTCAATTGCCTAATTTGTCCTCTCTCAGTTTTTGTCTGGCAGCACACATGTATGTCGCTTTTGTTCTTGTTCCTGATTTACCTAGTTTGTCCTCTTTTCTTCTCTCGGTTCTGTCTGGCAACACTCACGTGTGCCACTCTTGTTCTTGTCCCTTTGTGGGGGATCTGGCCTAAAGTTTGCCAATTTGCCATGCATCGATCTAACCCAGCACGTGCAAATACCCTGGATCAAGTAGGAGACAGTGGTCACAGATGTCAGCCCCAATAGAGATACAATCTTAATGTCATCAGTAGATTCAACATTCACATTAATAGTCTCAGTTTCAATAATGGTTTGATGGCCTCAGTTACGCCTACCTTGATACCGATTTCCAGTGGCACTGCTAGGAGTTACTTTGAACCCCAATGGCATCGACAAACAGCAACAACAAGGACTGGAGCTGTGACCTTTTCCTTTGTTTTCCTTTTTGCATCACCATATACCAAAAACAAAGAAAAAAAGAAAAAGCACAAAAGTTGAAAGAAAAAACACAAAACAGGAAAAAACATCAAGAACAATTAAAGAGGGTATTTTGCTTGTCGATAGCAATCTGCCCGATGATGAAAAATTGGAAAAGCTCGCCAATGTCAGAATGGATTATCTCTCCTCAGTTGTCACTACTTAAACAACCAGGTTAGCATGGGAGCCACCAAACATCAAAGCCAGACGAAATGTCCAATCTCCGCAAGGATCCTGCACCTCCAAGAGGGAGATAAAATGTTAGGGGTGACTGAGAGTGTGAGCCAGAAAAGAAAATATACATTCGCAAGGGCATAAAAGAATAGAGAAGACAGAAGTCAGCCCAAGAGTGAGAGGCGTGCATTGTAGCTCTACCCTTACTATACCTTGGAGAGGAGTTGGAGTATGCACTCAGTAAAATCACACCTTCAAGGGACTGACCCACCCTCTTGTAATAAAGGCCTCCTAAATAGATCAGACACTTATTACCTCTAAGACAATGTTAGAGTGAAACCGTACGTCTATGAGGGAGTAAAAGAAAAGACAATGATATTGAAAAGGAGAAAAGCAGGTGCAGGACCTTAAAAAGTTTGGCATGGAGCCAGGTCCATTACGCTACCTTACAGTGAGTTCGAGTGCCACCACTACCCAGCGAGAGCCACCTGATGACTTGTGAGTCTCTATAGTGACAACTGAGTCGAAGGAGTCATTCTCCTCTAACCGGCATACAACTTTCCAACCTAACTAAGGGCAAACAAACAACTGAACTAAACAAGCAAACGATCCAGATAATGAACTCATTGAACAAGCAAAGCAATAAATGCAAAAAACAAGCAACTAAAATCACAAGGCATGCATTTCTTGATCAAACAAAAAGGCCACTCCTAAATAACAAAATTGTTCATAATAGTAGAGTCCACAATAATAATAATCATCATAGCCTTGCTTGGATGAATCTCTTTGTTTGCATATAGACTTGTTGAACAAGATTATTTTTTTTTGCCAAGTGCTTTTAGCCAAGGACATTTCAGCTCCTCAGTAGTCAAAGTGCATATACAATGAGGACACCAGTTAGTGTACGAGCTACATGGACTTACGGAATCAATTGCACGACAGCAATTTCTCCACAACAGTCCAGGTGTGGTAGACAATATTTGGAGAATGCCCGAGGTTAACAAAGGCAAGTACATGTTTGCATCTAGAGCACAATGACACAATGAGTAACAGAGTAAAGAATAGCCAGCCTAAGACAGACGATGATGTATCACATTACTTCCTGCCATCAGAGTATAGCTCAAAAAAGTGGATGAATATACATGCCTCCAGTCAGTAAACAAATGTGTCTCTGGCCTCAACCAAAATCAGTCGCAGCCACTTTAGTGATTCAAGGTACGCCTACAGTCACAGCCTAATCCTCAAGTCTTTACATCCTCGGGTAGTGCCTAACACTTCCCAGGGTAGCCTGACTCGATGCCAAAGGCATCCATTTCGCCTTGGTATCACCTAATCTGACTTCTGTTTCCACTAAGTATCATTCGCCTGTATGCTAGGGGCATGTCAGCTGCTTTCTAGCTGGGCTCACACAATCTGTTACTTGGTTCGTTAAGGGCAAGTCAGTTGTTCTGATCAGAACCTACACATCAAATGATTAGTGGAGACAACAACATGATTGTGGACTCTACGTGGCAATCCAGAATTTGGCAAATACAATCAGGAGAATATCCTACAGAAGCGCGGCCAAATATAGAGCTATCAAAACACTACGGTTGAGCAGAACACATCCTAAACATACAGGCTAAAGGTAAGTTACAATCCTGATCAGAGGCCTTTATCGAATTGTCACAATTCCTTCTTTCTTCCAAGTACAATACAGGAAAGCAGTTGGATGCACATACTTCCAATCACTTGATGAATGGATCACTAGCTTCGATTAGTAATGGTCTCAAGTACTCCAGTGGTTCAGGGAACATCTGTAGTTACAGTTTGGCTTCCAATATCCCATACCCTCAAGTGATGTTCACCTAGTCCAATACCAGGGGCATGTCTGCTGCTCTTTGGTCAAAAGTCACATACAAAGCATCAGCTACGGTATAATTTAACCAAAATCTTCGACCAGGGGCATGTCAGCTGTTCTTTAGTCGAAGGTCATGTATCAGGCACCTAACAGAATGTCAACTTACTATTTAACTAAGCCAGAGCCTTCAAACAGGGGCATGTAAGCTGCCTTGTAGAAAGAATGACTGTTTTGAGAATGCTAGGTCCGGATTATCTTTCAAATGATGGTCGGTGCACCATCTTATAGAGAAGTGACATTCATCACATAGTGGCTCCAAGAAAATAACAACTGTAGCAAGGCACTACGTTGTTTCAACTAACATCCCCCACAGCGGCGACGATCCAGGGTGCATTGATACTTGACTAAGACCCCCTTGGCAAATTCTTTTGGCTAAACAAAATGTTAGGCCCTTTCGCCTTTGAATCCGATCGTAACAGACGGATTCAGGGCCTCCCTTTTCCATTTTTTCTAGACTACTGGCCGGAGTCTAGGTGTTCCCATCCAAGGTTCGGTCCATTCGGACGAATCCTGGTGCCACCTTCCCATCCAAGGTTCGATCCATTTGGACGAATCCTGGTGCCCCCTTTCGCCATTGAATCCAATCCTAACAGACTACCGGTCGGAGTCTAGGTCTTCCTATCCAAGGTTTGGTCCATTGGGACGAATCCTAGTGCCACCTTCCCATCCAAGGTTCGATCCATTTGGACGAATCCTAGTGCCCCCTTTCACCTTTGAATCACATCCTAACAGATGGATTCAGGTCCTTCCTTTTCCATCTTATCTAGACAACTGATCGGAGTCTAGGTGTTCCCATGCAAGGTTCGGTCCATTCGGACAAATCTTGGTGCCACCTTCCCATCCAAGGTTCGGACCATTTGGACGAATCCTGGTGCCCCCTTTTGCCTTTGAATTCGATCCTAACATATGGATTCAGGGCCTTCCTTTTCCATCTTGTCTAGACTATCGGTCGGAGTCTAGGTGTTCCAATCTAAGGTTCTGTCCAATCAGATGAATCCTGGTGCCACCATCCCATCCAAGGTTTGGTCCATTTAGAGGAATCCTGGTGCCCCCTTTCGCCTTTGAATCGGATCCTAACGGACGGATTCAGGGCCTCCCTTTTCCATCTTGTCCAGACTACCGACTGGAGTCGAGGCCTTCCCATCCAAGGTTCAGTCCATACAGACGAATCCTGGTGCCACCTTCCCATCCAAGGTTCGATCCATTCAGATGAATCCTGGTGCCACCCTTTTCATCTTGTCTAGACTACCGACGAGAGTCTAGGTGTTCCCATCCAAGGTTCGGTCCATTCGGACGAATCCTGGTGCCCCCCTTTTCGCCTATGAATTCCGATCCTAACAGATAGATTCATGGCCTCCCTTTTCCATCATGCCTAGACTACTGATTGGAATCTAAGTGTTCCCATCCAAGGTTCGGTCCATTCGGACGAATCCTGGTACCACCTTCCCATCCAAGGTTCGGTCTATTTGGACGAATCCTGGTGGCCCCTTTCGCCTTCGAATCCGATCCTAACAGACGGATTCAGGGCCTCCCTTTTACATCTTGTCTAGACTACTGGCCGGAGTCTAGGAGTTTCCATCCAAGGTTCGGTCCATTTGGACAAATCCTGGTGCCACCTTCCCATCCAAGGTTTGGTCCATTTTGACGAATCCGGGTGCCCCCTTTCGCATTTGAATCTGATCCTAACAGACGGATTTAGGGTCTCCCTTTTCCATCATGTCTAGACTACCGACCGGAGTCTAGGTGTTCCCATCCAAGGTTTGGTCCATTCGGACAAACCCAGGAGCCACCTTCCCATCCAAGGCTCGATCCATTCGGAAGAATTCTGGTGCCCCCCTTTTCAACTTGTTTAGACTACCGACCGGAGTCTAGGTGTTCCCATCCAAGGTTCGGTCCATTCGAACGAATCTTGGTGCCACCTTCCCATCCAAGGTTTGGTCTAGTTGGACGAATCCTGGTGCCCCCATACGCCTTTGAATTCGATCCTAACAGACGGATTCAGGGCCTCCCTTTTCCATCTTGTCTAGACTACCGGTCGGAGTCTAGGTGTTCCCATCCAATGTTCGGTCCATTCGAACGAATCCTGGTGCCACCTTCCCATCCAAGGTTCGGTCCATTTGGATGAATCCTGGTCCCCCCTATTGCCTTTGAATACGATCCTAATTGACGGATTCTGGGCCTTCCTATTCTGTCTTGTCAAGACTATCGACCGGAGACTAGGTGTTCCCATCAAAGATTCGGTACATTCGGACGAATCCTGGTGCCACCTTCCCATCCAAGGGTCGGTCCATTTAGACGAATCAAGGTGCCCCCTTTCGCCTTTGAATTTGATCTTAACAAACGGATTCAAGTACTTCCTTTTCCATCTTGTCTAGGCTACCGGTCGGAGTCTAGGTGTTCCCATCCAAGGTTCGGTCCATTCGAACGAATACTGGTGGCACCTTCCATCCAAGGTTTGGTCCATTTGGACAAATCCTAGTGCCCCCTTTCACCTTTGAATTTGATCCTAACAAACGGATTCAGGGCCTCCCTTTTCCATCTTGTTTAGACTACCAGCCGGACTCTAGGCCTTCCCATCCAAGGTTCGGTCCATTCAGACAAATCCTGGAGCCACCTTCCCATCCAAGGCTCGATCCATTCAGACGAATCCTAGTGCCCCCCTTTTCATCTTGTCTAGACTATCGGCCGAAGTCTAGGTGTTCCCATCCAAGGTTCGGTCCATTCGAACGAATATGGGTGCCCTTTTTCGCCTTTGAATTCCAATCCAAACAGACAGATTCAGGGCCTCCCTTTTCCACCTTGTCTAGACTACCGGCCAGAGTCTAGGTGTTCTCATCCAAGGTTCGGTCCATTCAGACGAATCCAAGGGCCACCTTCACATCCAAGGTTCAGTCCATTTGGACGAATCCTCGTACCCCCTTTCACCGTTGAATCTGATCCTAACGGATGGATTCAGGGCCTCCATTTTCCATCTTGTCGAGATTACCGACTGGAGTCTAGGTGTTCTCATCTAAGGTTCGGTCCATTCGGACGAATCCCGGTGCCACCTTCCCATCCAAGGTTTGGTCCATTCGGACGAATCTGGGTGGCCCCTTTTGCCTTTGAATCTGATCCTAACAGACGGATTTCGGGCCTCATTTTGCCATTTTGTCTAGACTACCGGCCGGAGTCTAGGTGTTCCCATCCAAGGTTCGGTCCATTCGAACGAATCCTGGTGCCACCTTCCCATCCACAGTTCGATCCATTCAGACGAATCCTGGTGCCCCCCTTTTCATCTTGTCTAGAGTATCGACCGGAGTCTAGGTGTTCCCATCCAAGGTTCGGTCCATTCGGAAGAATCTTGGTGCGACCTTCCCATCCAAGGTTCGGTCCATTTTGACGAATCCTGGTGCCCCCATTCGCCTTTGAATTCGATCCTAACAAACGGATTCAGGGCCTCCCTTTTCCATCTTGTCTAGACTAATGGCCGGAGTCTAGGTGTTCCCATCCAATGTTCAGTCCATTCAGACGAATCCTGGTGCCACCTTCCCATCCAAGGTTCGGTCCATTTGGATGAATCCTGGTCCCCCCTATTGCCTTTGAATACGATCCTAATTGACGGATTCTGGGCCTTCCTATTCTGTCTTGTCAAGACTATCGACCGGAGACTAGGTGTTCCCAACAAAGGTTCGGTACATTCGGACGAATCCTGGTGCCACCTTCCCATCCAAGGTTCGGTCCATTTAGACGAATCAAGGTGCCCCCTTTCGCCTTTGAATTTGATCCTAACAAACGGATTCAGGGACTTCCTTTTCCATTTTGTCTAGACTACCAGTTGGAGTCTAGGTGTTCCCATCCAAGGTTCGGTCCATTCGGACGAATACTGGTGCCACCTTCCCATCCAAGGTTCGGTCCATTTGGACGAATCCTAGTGCCCCCTTTCGCCTTTGAATCTGATCCTAACAAACGGATTCAGGGCCTCCCTTTTCCATCTTGTTTAGACTACCAGCTGGACTCTAGGCCTTCCCATCCAAGGTTCGGTCCATTCAGACGAATCCTGGAGCCACCTTCCCATCCATGGTTCGATCCATTCAGACGAATCCTAGTGCCCCCATTTCATCTTCTCTAGACTATCGGCCGAAGTCTAGGTGTTCCCATCCAAGGTTTGGTCCATTTGAACGAATATGGGTGCCCCTTTTCGCCTTTGAATTCCGATCCAAACAGACAGATTCAGGGCCTCCCGTTTCCACCTTGTCTAGACTACCGGCCAGAGTCTAGGTGTTCTCATCCAAGGTTCGGTCCATTCGGACGAATCCTAGGGCCACCTTCACATCCAAGGTTCAGTCCATTTGGACGAATCCTCGTGCCCCCTTTCGCCTTTGAATCTGATCCTAACGGATGGATTCAAGGCCTTAATTTTCCATCTTGTCGAGATTATCGACTGGAGTCTAGGTGTTCTCATCTAAGGTTCGGTCCATTCGGACGAATCTCGGTGCCACCTTCCCATCCAAGGTTCGGTCCATTCGGACAAATCCGGGTGTCCCCTTTTGCCTTTGAATCCGATCCTAACAGACGGATTTTGGGCCTCATTTTGCCATCTTGTCTAGACTACCGGCCGGAGTCTAGGTGTTCCCATCCAAGGTTCGATCCATTCGGACGAATCTTGGTGCCACCTTCCCATCCACGATTCGATCCATTCGGACGAATCCTGGTGCCCCCCTTTTCATCTTGTCTAGAGTACCGACTGGAGTCTAGGTGTTCCCATCAAAGGTTCGGTCCATTCGGAAGAATCTTGGTGCGACCTTCCCATCCAAGGTTCGGTCCATTTTGACGAATCCTGGTGCCCCCATTCGCCTTTTAATTCGATCCTAACAGATGGATTCTGGGGCTCCCTTTTCCATCTTGTCTAGACTACTGGCCAGAGTCTAGGTGTTCCCATCCAAGGTTTGGTCTATTCGGACGAATCCTAGTGCCACCTTCCCATCCATGGTTTGGTCCATTTGGACGAATCCTGGAGCCCCCTTTCGCCTTTGAATCTGATCCTAACAGACGAATTCAAGGCATCCCTTCTCCATCTTGTCTAGACTATCGGTCGGAGTCTAGGTGTTCCCACCCAAGGTTCAGTCCATTCGGATGAATCCTGGTGCCACCGTCCCATCCAAGGTTCGATCCATTCGGACGAATCCTAGTGCCCCCCATTTCATCATGTCTAGACTACCGGCCGGAGTCTAGGAGTTCCCATCCAAGGTTCGGTCCATTCGGACGAATCCTAGTGCCACCTTCCATCCAAGGTTCGGTCCATTTGGACGAATCCTAGTGCCCCCTTTCGCCTTTGAATCCGATTCTAACAAACGGAATCAGGGCCTTCCATTTCCATCTTTTCTAGACTACCGGCCGGAGTCTAGGTGTTCCCATCCAAGGTTTGGTCCATTCGAACGAATCCAGGTGCCACCTTCCCATCCAAGGTTCGGTCCATTTGGACGAGTTCAGGTGCCCGCTTTTGCCTTTGAATGCTATCCTAACAGATGGATTCAAGGCCTTCCCTTTTCATCTTGTCTAGACTACCAGCTGGAGTCTACGTGTTCCCATCCAACGTTCGATCCATTCAGACGAATCCTGGAGCCACCTTCCCATAGAAGGTTCGGTCCATTTGGACGAATCCTGGTGCCCCCATTCGCCTTCGAATCCGATCCTAACAAACGGATTTAAGGCCTCCCTTTTCCATCTTGTCTAGACTACCAGCCGGAGTCTAGGTGTTCCCATCCAAGATTTGGTCCAGTCGGACGAATCCCGGTGCCACCTTCCCATCCAAGGTTCAGTCCATTTAGACGAATCTTGGTGCCCCTTTTCGCCTTTGAATTCGATCCTAACAGACGGATTCAGGGCATTCCTTTTCCATCATGTCTATGTTGGAAAAATCTTTAAGTACATTTTGATGATAACAAATGACTATTGATTATTTGACAAATAATCACTTAAGCAAATCTGATATACTCAAGTACTGAATATAAAAATCATTTATCAAAGGCACATTAGTCATATATATGCA